>JAESVK010049614.1:3553-14233 GCA_017140935.1 Hamamelis virginiana | reverse complement strand
TTAGAAGATAATATAATGCAAACATAGCTCATACAGATTCTCAATTAAAATGCAATATCAGAATTCATTAATAAATAAATACTAAGATCTATTACATAAAAACATGGCTTTTAGTATATAGCCCTAACAATTGATTGCCTACGTACCTTATCAATTGCTTGACAAAGATCAAAGTCCACGTAGTTCGATTACCCTAGGATTCTCCTATTGTAATGAACTACACTATCATTAGCATTCTATCTCATCCAAGACTCTATCTTCGAGAGTATTTATTAATTTGAAGTCCTTTTTAGAAAATAATTCATCAATTAATAAATTCCCAATGAATTTAGAATTGTTTTTAAAACACAATTCTTATCCAATCACAACTCGTTTCAAAATAGGAATTCTATCCCGAGTTAAATCCTTTCAAAGGGTGGAATTTCATTCCAAATCAAACTTAGAGTTCCAATTTCATTGGGATTCAATTAATTGTAGATTAATTTTGATAAAACATTAATTTTAGAAATTCTCTCGAAGATAGGATACTAAAGTCATTAGAATCCTAAATCTAGTGTAATTCTTACAACAAAGAAGAATCCTAAAAGGGATCAAATGATCCCCCTAATCCTAGGGTTTCTAGCTAATCTTAGGTTAGTCTAAACACCTAAAATACTAAATGCATGCTTGCTGGAATTTAAATAAAATAAATAAAAAAATGCAACAAACAATACTAACAATGCATGAAAAATGTCCTAAATGCAATCTAATCAAACTATGTGAACCTAGGCATATTTCTAAGTTAGTTTGGACCTAAAAAAGTGAGTTTTAATCCACTTTAAGGCCACTTTAAATTCATGGACAGATTTGAAAGTAATCAAAAAGTGGGGTTTAAAACCCATAAAATAAAAGAATAAAAAAGTGTAAATGACCTAATATGCAACCTAATAATGACATGCATAAAATACCATAAACTCAAATTATATTTATTCTCATGTAAGTTCAAAATCGAAAAATTTATCATTGACACTTGCTAAAACCTAAATTACGACTAGAATGAAACCTACTCTTTTGAAAAAAAGAAACTACCTGATGCACAAGTATGAGTATCCGTATGAACACGAGTATATACCCCCCCCACCAACTGAAATGTGCATTGTCCTCAATGCATGAAAAGATAAGCACTAAGGATTTAATTGAAGGGAGAGGGAACAAAATTACCTGTGTCAAAGCTATGAATAAGCTGAAAAGCTGCACAAGGGTCAGAGTATCCATATTTCCAAAAAGAATGATTAACAACTGAAGCGACAAGCTATGTACAATGAATAACACAGAAATTACTCGTGAGGAATGTCCTGCTAGACTGGATCTACCAACTCCTCCATGCTCTCCTGACAGTCAAAGTTCTCAAGGAATGGCTTTAGGCGCTGACCGTTAACTTTTATGATTTTCCCATTCTCAAGATTCTCGATCTCAACTGCACCATAGGGATGGACTATTTTGACCACAAAAGGACCGGTCCACCTTGAACGGAGCTTGCCTGGGAAGATGTGCAAACGAGAACTGTACAAGAGTACTTTCTGTTGAGGCTCGAAGGTCTTCCTTACAATGTGTTTGTCATGGAATAATTTGACATTCTCTTTGTAAATTCTGGAGCTTTCATAAGACTCGCTTCTCATTTCATCAAGCTCATTCATTTGCAACATCCGTTGTTGACCTGCTTTAGCCAAATTAAAATTGAGTGTTTTAATGGCCCAGTATGCCTTGTGCTCCATTTCCACCGGCAAGTGACATGCCTTGCCATAAACCAACCTATAAGGGGACATACCAAGAATGGTTTTAAAAGCAGTGCGGTATGCCCAAAGAGCGTCGGTTAGTCGAAGAGACCAATCTTTGCGGTTCGGGTTAACCGTTTTTTCCAAAATGTGTTTTATCTCCTTATTGGCTAGTTCGGCTAGACCATTAGTCTGTGGGTGATACGCAGTGGAAACCTTATGTGTGACTCCATACTTTTTAACTAAGTTCTCAAATGGCCTATTACAAAAATGGAGCCCACCATCACTAATGATTGCACGAGGCATCCCAAAACGAGAAAAAATATGTTCTTTCAAAAATTTCAACACCACCTTGTGGTCATTTGTTCTCGTTGGGATGGCCTCCACCCACTTGGAGACATAGTCCACTGCCAATAAGATATACAAGTACCCACAAGAGGAGGGAAAAGGACCCATGAAGTCTATACCCCAACAGTCAAAAATTTCAATGATTAAAATGGGGGTAAGAGGCATCATGTTTCTTTTTGTAACACCTCCTAATTGTTGGCACCGAGCACAAGTTTTGCATAATTCAAAAGAGTCTTTAAACAATGTGGGCCAATAAAAACCAGCTTGTAAAATCTTGTCAGCTGTTTTCCTGGCAGAAAAATGCCCTCCACAAGCTTCAGAATGACAGAAGGTGAGTACCTCAATTTGTTCGTCGTTATGTACACACCTTCTCATCAACTGATCAGGGCAGTGTTTAAAGAGATAGGGATCATCAAAAACATAATTTGTTACATCAACCAAAAATTTTCTCTTCTATTGAGAAGTCCACCTAGAAGGGATTTGTCCTGTCACAATATAGTTCACAATATCAGCGTACCAAGGACAACTAACAAGAGCAAACAGTTGCTCGTCAGGGAATGTATCACCTATGGGTAGACCCTCATAAGCTGTCTCTAATACCAAACGAGAGAGGTGATCCGCCACCACATTCTCGACTCCCTTCTTGTCTTTTATGGTTAAATTAAACTCTTGACAAAGTAGGATCCACCTAATGAAATGGGGTTTTGTATCCTGCTTAGAGAGCAAGTACTTCAACGCCGCATGATCAGTGAAAATGACTATGGGAGACCCTACAATATACGACCTGAACTTATTTAGGGCAAAGACCACAGCTAAGAACTGTTTCTCCGTAGTTGTGTAATTGGACTGGGAGGAATCTAGAGTCTTGCTAGCATAATAAATAATAAAAGGTTTCTTATCCTCTCTTTGCCCTAAGACAGCTCCTACGGTGTAATCACTAGCGTCACACATGATTTCAAAAGGAAGGTCCCAATTCGAAGGTCGCATGATAGGAGGTGCAATCAACATACTCTTTAATTTTTTGAAAGCCTCCCCACATGCCTGTGACCATTCAAAAACAACATCCTTGGCAAGTAAATTGCACAAGGGCCGGGATATAGCACTAAAATTCCTTATGAACCTCCTATAGAAACCTGCGTGACCTAGGAAGGACCGTATGTCTTTAACACATTTAGGAGTGGGTAAATTAGAAATAAACTCAACTTTAGCCTTATCTACCTCTATTCCTTTCTTAGACACAATATGCCCCAACACAATCCCTTGTGTCACCATGAAGTGACATTTCTCCCAATTTAAGACTAGGCTTTTCTCCTCACATCTCTCCAACACTTTCTCCAAATTTTCTAGACATCCCTCAAAAGAATCTCCAAAGACGGAGAAATCATCCATAAAAATCTCCATGATCTTCTCTACCATGTCACTAAAGATACCCATCATGCACCGTTGAAAAGTTCCAGGTGCATTACATAATCCAAAGGGCATTTTTCGAAAGGTAAATGTGCCAAACGGACATGTGAAAGTGGTTTTCTCTTGGTCTTCTAAGGCTATTTCTATCTGATTGTACCCAGAGTAACCATCAAGAAAACAATAAAACTCATGCCCTGCAACTCTCTCCAACATTTGGTCCACAAAAGGTAGAGGGAAATGGTCTTTCCTCGTGCCAGCATTTAGTGACTCTAGTAGGTATGAGTTCATTTTGTTCATTTGCCACCACAGTGACCCTGGACTTTTTTGGAACGACTTGGGTAGGGCTCACCCACTTGCTATCCGCAATAGGGTAAATGACACCTACATCTAGGAGTTTCAACACCTCTTTCTTGACAACTTCCTTCATGACAGGATTTAACCTACGCTGCGGTTGCCTAGATGGTTTAACATCCTCTTCCAAGTAGATTCTATGAGTGCAAATCAAAGGGCTAGTTCCCTTAATGTCCACAATGGTCCATCCTATGGCGGTTTGGTGGGCCTTAAGAATTTCTATGAGTCTTACTTCTTGATCCAGATTTAGAGAAGATGAGATGATTACAGGGAAGGTCTCTTCACTTCCTAGGAAAGAGTATTTGAGATGGGGAGGTAAAGGCTTCAATTCTAACTTAGGTGGCTTCTCTATTGATGGCAAAATTTTCTACTCAATTGGAGGCAATTCCTCGAATCTAGGTGTCCACCCATTGGTTTCCATCACCTCACTATGCTCAAGTATGGAGTATAGAAACTCCATTTCAGGTGTGGCTACCTCTTCAACAATCTTAGGGCTCACTAAACAAGACTCCAAAGGGTCATCACATGAAAAATGATCAACATATTCCTGCACTACAGCTTCTATCACGTTCACCTCACAAATGTCTTCATCATCCCCTATTTCTTTGATAACATTGAAAATGTTCAAGTTCACAGTCATGTTTCCAAAGGACAATGTCATCAACCCCGACAATGAATTATGGCATTAGCAGTGGCCAAGAAAGGCTTGCCAAGAATTACTGGGAACTGACTCCCCTGACTGACCACAGGTTGTGTATCTATAACAACAAAATCCACAGGAAAATAGAACTTATCCACTTGTACCAACACATCCTTTACTATACCTCTAGGAATCTTCACACTACGGTGTGCTAGCTGAAGGGTAATGGTAGTAGGCTCTAACTCTCCTAACCCTAGCTCAACATACACCGAGTATGGCAACAAGTTCACACTGGCTCCCAAATCTACCAAAGCACGTCCCAACTTCGAGTTTCCTACCACTATGGAAATGGTGGGGCTTCTTGCGTCTTTATATTTTGGGGGCAAGTTATTCCTAATGAGAGAGGTGGATTGTTCGGTCATGAATGCATCATTGTGGACACCTAACTTCCTCTTCACTGTACACAAGTCTTTCAAAAATTTTGCATATGAAGGGATTTGTTTGATAGCATCCAACAAGGGGATATTCACCTTAACCTGTTTAAAAAGATCGTAGATTTCAGCATGATTGTTCAGTTTCTTTGGAATTCTCAACCTATGGGAATATGGAGCGGAGGGAACATGATTAGCTTTTTCTTTATCCAAATCCACATCAACAACATCGGCTTTAGGGACATTAGGCTCATCAATCACATCTTCATCCCTTTTTGGCTCATTTTGTAAATCTTTTGAGATCTCTTTTGGAAGATCCTTGGGATGGATGGTTTTATCAATGATTTTGCCACTTCGAAGAGTGGAGATAGGCTTGTATTGCTCAAAAGTCCCTTCATTTTGACTTGAAGTCCCAACACTATTTTGACCTTGGGGGTTTTGAATGGGTTGAGAGGGAAATTTCCCTTTTTCTTGTTGAGAACTCCCCATAGAAGATGTCAATTTAGTGAGCTGAGACTTCACGTCACTAATAGTCGTTCGAAGTTCATTATTCATTGTTTGTTGAGATTGGACAAATTAGGCTACAATGTCCTCCAAATTTCTTTTGTGGGGCGGTTGGTATGATTGATGATTTTGATTTCCATGAGAAAAAGGGGGAAAGCCTTGGTTAGGATTCGCAGAAAATCCTTGTGACCCTTGATTTTGAAAAGTGGGGGCTTAGTTTGAAAAACCTGGATTTGGATTTTGAAAATGATATCCTTGGTTTTGAAACTTTGAGCTTTGCCTTGAAAATTGGAACCTTGCCCTTGGTTAGAGTAACCTTGATGGGCTTGAGCGTTGCCTTGATTTGATGAAGCATTCACCCCATCATTTTTCCAACTAAAGTTTGGATGCTTCCCCCACCCCTAATTATAAGTCTCAGAATAACGATTGAAAGGCTTCCTAGGGGGGTTCAAAGCATGGACTTGCTCTTGGACGGCTCCTTTACTGGTAGGAAGGGTAGGACAATCTCTAGTGGAATGTACAGGATCCTCACAAATGAGGCATAGTTCCTCTACCCTAGGCACAATAGGTGTAGGAGGTACACTAGGCACCACAGGCACCGCAGTAACCTCATTGACTTTCTGCATTTCTAGGGCCTCTAAAGAGCAATCGTACATACAAGATCCATCAAAACATCCAAGAATTACAATTCAAACAGAGGCACACCCCAGCCAACCGAGAATCCAATTTTAAAATGCTACCAGCAAGCATATATAATACGAACCAATAACAAGAACTCCTCCAAACACCCAATCATTGGGAAATCGATCAACCCCATCTCATCAATGAACTGGTCGAAGACCCTCATTCCCCTGGATACCGAAGTGCACCCTTTTATTTCATCACAGACTCTAACGATATTAAAATCCCCACCTAATATCCAAGGCAAATCCCATTTTTCCTTTAGTTCTATTAATTCCCTCCAAAAAATAACTCTATCATTTTCATCATTAGGAGCATAGATACAATATACCACACACTTCAAATTTAAGTTTAATATACATCCAAGAACAGCTATATACCTTGACCCTTTGCAACAATCTTCCACTGTTAAGAACATACTGTTGGCCGAAAATATACTCTAGAAGGGGGTGAATAGAGTATAGGCAAATAAAAATTACTTCCAAAAATGGGATACAATAATTTTGCAAACTTGAAATTGGATGAGTAAAATGCAAGATTGAATATCAACTCAATACAACAAGTTATAAAACAAAAACTTAAAGTAAAGAGATTGAGTTAGAGAATCAAACACAAAGATTTAACGTGGTTCGGTCTCCGCCTACATCCACGACTCAAGAACTCCGTCAAGAGGGTTAATCCACTATGCAACTCCTTCAAGGTAGAGAAACCTTTACAACTTGCCTTCTTTCAAGGTGGAAGACAACTCACCCACAAGAGTTCTCACAAAACCCTTACTAAACTCACAATACATGAGATTGAATATTGAATGATACAATGAATGCTTCTCAAAGCTGATTTGTAATCAATACAAGATCATAATAACTTCTCAAGATATCAAATGGATGAAGCACAAGAGTTTTTAATCAATGAGAAGAGTGAATATTGAATGCTTGAGAGTGAATGTAAGACAAAAGATTTAATCACAAGGGTAAACAATAAATGATCACCAACTTTCAATATATAGCCATCCAAAACCCAAGTGACCGTTTGAAACCCTAAAAGTCGGATTAGGAAGGTTTTAGGGTGGTTGGGGAACATTTAATGCTTGATTAACTTGTTTATGATAGAGCCGTTTTGAAGTTGCAGAACCCCTAGTCGACTAATACAAGCTTGTTAGTCGACTAACAAGGCATTTTCAAAGGTATTTTTCATTCCCGGGCTCGGTTAGTCGACTAGGACAAGCTTGTTAGTCGACTAGCTAAGCAAAAATCATAAAGAACAAAATCTGGGTTTGTTAGTCGACTAGAACAAGAAGGGTTAGTCGACTAGCAACTTAAACTCATTTAGGAATTTTGATCCAGGATCGGTTAGTCGACTAGCCAAGGGAGGATTAGTCGACTAGAAAAATTACAACCAAAACATAGCTACTGACCTTCCATTAGTCGACTAGCAAGAGAGGATTAGTCGACTAAGAAACCATTAGTCGACTAGTCAAGGGTGATTAGTCGACTAACTTAGAATTTTCATAAACATTGCTACTGTACTCCAATTAGTCGACTAGGACTAGATGGGTTAGTCGACTAGTGAAGTTGCAAAGGCAATAATTCGAAATTTCTAAGTCAAAATCAACACTAAACACTTTGACAAATTAACTAAATAGTTCAAAATATTTTTGGTCAATTTTGAAAGCAAATTGAGCATGAATGCTAATGCACAATGAGATGAAAATCATTTTCTCTTGAGCTTTACACAATTGATCATGAGAGAAGCCTTACAAAGAGTTCCTAAAGTATATGTAGATCAACTTGACTTCAATTTGGCCTTTATGAGCTTTGAGCAAGTCTTCAAGTTGGTCTTCAAGAAGTGAACATTTTTGACACTTGTAGTTTATCACCATGAGCTTTGATTTGAATAAATAAATAGCACTTGGAATGCTTGAAGAATATTGATGAAGACTTCCAAAGACAATCTATGGATACGTAACACTCAACCATTTGTTAGAAAAAAGGTATGATTTAGTTATCATCCAAATAAGGTCAAGGACCTTAGGGCTAACAATCTCCCCCTTTTTGATGATAACAAACCATAACTTTGAATGATATATAGAGAGCAAAGCTCCCCCTCAAATTAGCACAACAAGCATGGTTGAATCAACATTCTCAACAAATTATAAAGAGTCAATTAAGATATTCAAAGTATTCCAATATTTCTCCCCCTTTGTCATCTAAATAAGGCAAGAAAAAAAAAAGAATACTACAATATGCACAAATTATAATTCCATTGGTCTAACCATACCAAGTTCACGCCGAATTGTGCAAAAGCAATCCTCTTGGAGAGGTTTCATGAAGATGTCCGCCAATTGGTTGTCCGTACTAACAAATTCTAGTTCAACATCTCCCCTTTGTACATGATCACGAATGAAATGGTGTCTAATTTCAATGTGTTTAGTGCGTGAGTGTAAACATGGATTCTTACAAATATTAACGGCACTAGTGTTGTCACAACGAATATGTATGTGAGTGAAATGAATCCTATAGTATTTAAGTTGTTGTTTCATGTACAAGACTTGAGCACAACAACTTTCGGCGGCAATGTATTCCGCTTCGGTTGTGGAAAGAGCAACGGAGGTTTGTTTCTTGCTAAACCAAGAAACAAGCGAGTGGCCAATAAAATGACAAGTGCCACTTGTGCTCTTTCGATCGGTTTTACAAATGGCAAAATCGGCATCCGAAAAACTAGCAAGTTGACATGAAGCATGCTTAGGATATAACAAGCCTAAATCATAAGTTCCAACAAGATATTTAAATATGCGTTTAACGGCAAGTAAGTGAGATTCCATGGGATTAGCTTGAAATCTAGCACATAAGCAAACACTAAACATGACATCGGGTCTACTTGCGGTTAAATAGAAAAGACTAACAATCATACCTCGATATTGTTTTTGATCTACTTTCTTACCGTTTTCATCAAGGTCAAGCTTAGTTGTGGGGCTCATGGGTGTAGGACTAGACTTTACACCTTCCATGCCAAACTTTTTCAACATGTCCTTCACATATTTAGCTTGATTGATCAAAATGCCTTCTTTGGTTTGCTTGATTTGAAGTCCAAGGAAGAATGTCAATTCTCTCATCATACTCATTTCAAATTCATCTTGCATAAACTTAGCAAACTCCTCACAAAGAAGAGCATTAGTAGCACCAAAAATAATATAATCTAAATTTGAACAATTAACATATCATTGTCTTTAAGCTTTATGAAAAGAGTAGTATCTATTTTGCCTCGAATAAAACCATTTGAGAGCAAAAAGCTACTTAACCTTTCATACCATGCTCTTGGTGCTTGTTTAAGACCATAAAGTGCTTTTGAAATTTTGTAGACATGGTTTGGAAAAGTGTTGTCTTCAAAACCGGGAGGTTGTTTAACATAGACTTCCTCCGTAATATAACCATTTAAAAATGCACTTTTCACATCCATTTGGTACAATTTAAAGTCCTTAAAACTAGCAAACGCAAGAAGCATATGAATAGCTTCAAGTCTAGCAACCGGTGCATATGTTTCATCATAATCAATGCCTTCTTGTTGGTTATAGCCTTGTGCAACAAGTCTTGCCTTATTCCTAATAACATTACCATCTTCATCCTTTTTATTTCTAAAAATCCATTTAGTACCAATGATGGTGTGGTCATTAGGTTTAGGGACAAGTTCCCAAACTTTATTTCTTTCAAATTGATTAAGTACTTCTTGCATGGCAATAATCCAACTATCATCATTTTCAGCTTCGTTAAAATTTTTAGGCTCAATTTAAGAAACAAATGCAATATGGTTACAAGCATCTCTAAGAGTAGAATGAGTACTTACCTTGCGTGAAGGATCACCAATTACTTGATCAATTGGATGATTCTTCACAAATTTCCAAGCTTTTGGCAACTCTTACAACTCTTGAGATTCATTTGAGTTTTATCTTCTACAATTGAAGTGTTCTCCTTTGGTTCCTCTTGAGGTGCATCATTTGAAGAAGAATCATTAATGTTAAGCTTGCCAAGCTCTTCATTAGCATTAGATAACAATTTGCAATTTTCATCTTTTTCATCAACATTCTTGGAAACAAATGGATTAGATTCATCAAATACAACATGAATAGATTCTTGCACGATTAGAGTATGTCTATTATAAACACGATATGCTTTACTATTAGTTGAATAACCAATAAAAATACCAATATCGGATTTAGACTTAAATTTAGCAAGGTAATCTTTATCATTCAAAATAAAATATTTGGAACCAAAAACTTTGAAGTAACCAATATTTGGTTTTCGACCTTTCTATAGCTCATATGTGGTTTTGGCTAGGATGAATCTAATAACCACTCTATTTCCCACATAACAAGCGGTATTAACCGCTTCCGCCTAAAAAGTTCTAGGAAGATTATGTTCATTAAGCATGGTTCTACCCATTTCTTGTAATGAACAATTTTTCTTTTCAACTACTCCATTTTGTTGTGGAGTTCTTGGGGCTGAAAAGTTATGTGAGTATCCTTGTGCATCACAAAAATTTTCGATGTCTTGGTTCTTAAACTCCCTAC
>JAESVK010049611.1:0-17392 GCA_017140935.1 Hamamelis virginiana | reverse complement strand
ACCATTCTTCAATGGATCCTAGATGAGAATCATTATGAGAAATACATGTACCAAAGGTTTTGAAGGAATGAACCCATAGGACTCATCTTATTTAACTTAATTAGTTTTCTTTGCAAGTTTTCATCATTTAGTATAAACAAACACTCATCAATCAAACCCCCATGATTTTACACTTTCTTTGTATTCATTGGTTAACAACACCTAAGGATTATTTGGACCTGTTCCACTTCCTGTGGATATGACTTGGGAACTCTCTCAGTATTTATTGCTTGACGACCGGTGGACTCCTATTATTGGGAATCTATTGCGCATCATATTTTCAGTTCAAGCAATTGGCGCCGTTACCGGGGAGTGGCGAGCGTTCTAAGTGATCCAAAAAGAGCTAGAGGTAACTTGTAATTGCATTACAAGTCCGGCAAGTTCTTCTCATTCTTTGTGTAAATTCAAAAAAAAAAAAAAGAAGTTTATCCAAGACCCAACCTCAATGCAAGGAGGTTATGACCAATACCCTTATTCGGTAGAGAGGTTGTTTTCAAAAGTTGAGGAAGCATGTGCCATTTGCGAGACATATGGGCATTCCACTAATGTTTGTCCTAATCTCCCTATGTATAGGAAAGTCTTCCGTGAGCAATCTCATGCTCCTAATCAACATAGTAACTCTTTTAATTCTCCATATTCCAACACATATAATCATGGGTGGCAAGATCACCCTACTTTTGATTGGAGAAATGGCTATGAGGTTAATCCTCAAGAGCCACAGGGTTATTATTCCTTTCTTGACCAACCAAATTATGAGTATGATGGTCAATCCACCTATTTTATGGTCAAGGATACCAAGGGTTTGACTTAAACCCAAACCAAGGTTATGCCCCACCACCCTATCCAATGGGTCATTCATTTTGCTAACCACCTCAAGAACCACCTCAAGTGAGCTTGGATGATGTTTTGGAACAATTCTTAGAAAGCGAAAAGGCTAATGCCCAAGCTATTAATGATATTAGAAATGAACTTAATGAGTTGACCGATTTATTGGTTGTGTTTCAACAAGAGGATAACTTTCCTTCACAACCCGAAATAATTTTTCAAGGTCAACAAAGTGAGGAAGTTTTTAATGACATTAATGATCATCAAGAGCAAGTCAAGGCAATCCCCACACTAAGGAGTGAAAAGTTTGAAAATTTTTCTTTGAAAGACTCTTTTAATGAGTCAAATGTGAATCCTAGTGATGGTGATATGCCTCAAGACTCAAACCTTAATTTTGCTATTTTAGAGGTGAGTGTTGTGTTGGAAACGAAAGAGTGGGTGCCACCTAGGTTTGAGGAGTCAACCCCTTCCTCTTTTAAAGAGGAGTTTTTGTCCCTAACATCCAAACCACCTGAATTTGAAGAGATCCAAATGCCTTACATTTTAAAATTTGCAATCTCAAGCGAAAATGAAATTTTTCGAAGAAATAGAAAGGGCATTCATAAATATAAGGTGAAGGAAGTTGTTCCCAACGTCTTGAATGAGTTCTCTACACTTGGGAACTCAATTGAGAAGTGTTTGGAGAAGAGGGAGCATGTTGTAATAGTTTTTGATCCTGGTGGATAGGATCTTTTACTGTTAATTTGTACATAGTAGTGTTTGTTTCATAATTTAGTTATTTTTATTTCTTTTCTTATTAATCTTCTCTTTGAGGTTATTGTGAGCACACTGACCCATGTGCAGGTTATTGAGGATTCATACATTTTTACAGGTGTGTTTTTTTGTTTTCTCTTACCCATTATTGTTTTTAATGCTTATCTTCTATGCATTGAGGACAATGCTTATTTCAAGTTGAGGGGAGAGGTGTTCACATGTCATTTAGAATTGCACAGGGTAGCTTTTGTTCAATATTTTGAAAAATATTGAAATTTCTTGGCATTATTCATGATTATAAATGTTTTGTAGAACTATGTCATTGGGATGATGTTTTGCTTTATTTGTATGCTAAATGCTTGTTGGTTCTCACTATAGCATATTGCACGCCATATTGGTTGAAACTTATGCATTTTAATGTGTGGATAGCTAAGTGTTTATGGTTGATCGCTGTACTTCATGTAAAATCATCATTTTGTTCATCTTTGGGTTCTTTTAAGAACCAAAGTGTTCATATCTCTTTTATTCATGCATGCATTTTTGCATTTGGAAGTGTTTTGCTCAAATTGGAACATTATTGTATACTTGGAAGATGATTTTAGGCCATTTTTGAATTATTTGAGCCTTTATATATTCATGGTGTCCAATCCCTCGACCTTATTTGAAGCCTTGTGTGTACCACTTTATTCGTATAAGCCTAGAAGCCCAAGAGTACTTAGTTGATTAGTTTAATGTGTTTAACAAGTTGGGTGTTTATTTTTGATGCTCTAAAGTGGGAGGTTTGTTATCATTGTTGTTCATTATGTAAAAAAAAAAATTAATAAAAAAAAGAGATGAAGCAAGCAGGCTTGAAAGAATTGGTGAAGTGAAAGTTTGCCGTAGAGGAAGAATAGTAGCAGTTTTGAAAAGCTTGTATTGATACATAAAAAGGCAGTATCGGTACATGCTTCAAGCAGGCAAGGGTCATTTGGGAGAGGTCAGCGTCAAACAGCACCGATACATGGTTTTCCATGTATTGATACATGGTTTTAAAAAAAAAAAATTCAATTTTGAAAAGTCGAAATAAAAGTCCCTTCCCCATTTCAGTCCCTCTCTTCTCTCATTTCTCTCTACCAGGAAACACACCCCCAAGCTCTTCCAAGCCCTAGCTAGCCGACCTCTCTTCTCCGGCATTCCACCGCCGGCGCTGCAATCCGGTGATACCAGTCTGGTGTTTTTCACCCTCACTCACTCACAAACTACCCCCAATCCCTACTGCATTCATCTCTTTTCTCATCTCGCCGTCACAGTATCTCACCCACAAGAATCACCATCAACCACCTTTATCGCTGACTATCCCTTCCATTCCAGTGAGCCCATTGCCGCTGCATCTCTGCTGCTGTAACCTTGCTGCTGCATCTCACCCATTTTCAACCATTTCTCTGCCTCTCACCGCTGCAACTAGTCCGGTGATCCTTCCTTCTCACTCACGAACTCCTCAGCCAAAGTCCCATCGCCGGCGCTGCAAGCCGACGGCAGATCTCATCGCCGGTCATCACTTGTTCCGGCAGTGCTTCATTTTTTTTTTCCATTGGCTTTTTGTAACACGTGATTTGGGACCTCTATTTACTCTGGACTGGTGAATCAATTTCTGAGTTAGCCTGGGGCAGTGGACATCATTAAATCCTATTGTTGCATAGTGTGGGTTAACTTTATTGGTTGGGAAGCTGCTGAACCACATGGAGTACACTAAATTGGGTTGAAGCCTGGACGTTAGGCATTGTGTTTTGATGTTGCTGCTGGGGTTTGGGGATTTGTTTGCTCGGTTGTATTTCTGCTGAGTTGGGTGTTGAGGTTGAACTAGATTGGGTTTATCTTGCTACTGTTTTTGTATAGTTATTGTGTTGTTGTGAACAATATGGACCCTAAAAAGAAAGCTCCTACTGCCAAGGGCAAGGCCGATGAATCAACCTCTGAGAATGAAGCTCTAGATAAGGAAATGGCCATATCCTACATAAAGAGAAAAGGTTATGAAAGAATCGCCACTCAAAACAAGGCCTCCACCCTCCACTAACAAAAGGAAGAAGCTTATGACTAAAGATGCAATTGCAGAGGAAGATGAAGAGTTTGGAGAAAAATGTGAAAAGAAAGTGTGGGGGAGATTGTTCTAGTGAGCATGCAAGTGATTATGGGGAAGATGATTAGTGTGGACTGGTGTTGGTTGTTTTTTTTTTTTTTTTTTTTTGTTTATTTTAGTTTATTTTATTGAGTAGTTTTTAGGAAGTTCAGATTGTGCTTGTTTGCTGTTTTTGACAGGGTAGAATAGGGTGGTTGTGGTGATGGCCTTTTTGGGTAGTGTCCTTGCCATATCTTGCCATCACCCATTTTTGTCTTTAACCCCTGTGCCAATGGTCAATACAAGCCTATTAAGACCTATTTGATTTCTAGTATTAATCTTGTTCCTTTTTGAACATTCATGCATCCTAAATGCCTTATTGCATGTTGTTTTTCTATTTTCTTTGCATTGTTGAGCTTAAACCTCTTAGCATTCCTTATTTTGTTCAAGCTAGGTAGCATATTAACTTTTATGATGATTATATTTTTCTTGTAGCTAGTAAGGATTATTTATTTCATTTCGTATAGTTTCAATGCTTTCTTCATTCCTTAAATGAAGCTTCTCGTATCATTTTCTCTAGCTTAAATGCATTGTTTATTTTAAGTGAATCCATGAGGCATTACCATACACAGGGAGAATCTCTTGTTTAGCCAACCTCAAAGCTTTATATCATTTATAATTGACTTAGTTGTTTGAACATGTTTATTGCGAATGTTGCTAAGTCGTTTTGATGGGAGATGTTTCTTTTCCTTTTTGTTAGTTCTTGCTAGGGACTAGCAACGTTCAAGTTGGGGGGTGTGTTGAGCACATATATTTGCGTATATTTAATGATCTTTTGCCCCATTTTGTAGAGCTTGAATCTTTAATTATCTTTATTTGTTGCATTTTACTCTTTTCTAGTGTTTTCTTTATTTTAGGTAAAAATGTGCACTTTAGGCAAAATCATTATGCATGAGCATTGCTAGCAAAAGAGCAGGCATGAAGGAGGTTTCTCAAGTCTTCAATGATGATCAAAGTGCTTGGAATGGAGTGTTGCCTCTTTGGATTACCTCTTGGTATTTTTCAGCAAGTATGTATTGGTACAATCTTTTTATGTATCAATACACACTTTTTCCAGATTTCTCCACTTATGTGAGTGAGCTTGTATCAATCCAGAGTTTAGCATGTATCAGTACATGCTCCCTTCAGCAGTGCAAGCCGTGGGCAGATTCAATTGTTGCTCAAAGGGCATTCTTGTAATTTCCCATCTAATTTTTGTAACCCTAAAAAGAGGTATAAAACCTCATTTTCAGCTGGACAAGGGAGCTCTCTCCACTTAGTTTAGTTTTAACTTAGTTTTTCTCTTACTTTTAGGTTAGGATTTCCATTGTTCTTCATAAATTAGTGTAGTTTAGCTTAGTTTTGGTTGTATAACTTTTATATTTGATTCTCAAACTTTGTATTTCATCCTTCAAGTAATTTCATAGCATTTATTTCAAGTTTTATGCATTTATGAACTTTGTTCTTGTATTTTCTCTTCATCTACTTGCATTTACTCTTTGGATGGCTAGCTAAACACCAAGAAGGTGAGTTCTATGGTGGATTTCCTCTCCAAACCCTAGGTAAATGGTATTTTCTCATTTCTTGAACCTTTAATGTTTGTGGAATAATGTTTAATCCTCTTTTATCTTGTGAACCCTTGTGGTGTCATATTCATGACCATTGTATGACCAATAAGTTGTGATATTTTGGTTATTGAGCACATATGCATGCCACATGTTTGCTAAAATGTCAAAGAGAGTGTTAGGTTTTATTCCATCATTTTGGGTTACTCAATTGAGCTTTTATTGCTAAATCTTCCACCAAAGACCATTCTTCAATGGATCCGAGATGAGAATTCCTTTCCAAATGCTTTTAAAGTTAAATCCCCCATCGAAGACCATTCTTCAATGGATCCTAGATGAGAATCATTATGAGAATATACATGCACCAAAGGTTTTGAAGGAACGAACCCGTAGAACTCATCTTATTTAACTTAATTAGTTTTCTTTGCAAGTTTTCATCATTTAGTATAAACAAACACTCATCAATCAAACCCCCATGATTTTACACTTTCTTTGCATTCATTGGTTAGCAACACCTAAGGATTATTTGGACTTGTTCCACTTCCTGTGGATATGACCTGTGGACTCTCTCAGTATTTATTGCTTGACGACCGGTGGACTCCTATGCTTGGGAATATATTGCGCATCATATTTTCAGTTCAAGCAAATCTAGCATCTCGATCAGAAATTATTGTTACAGGCACACCGTGAAGTCTAATAATCTCTTCAACATATAGCCTGCTCAAATACTCCAACCTGTCAGTCTCCTTGATTGGCTAAAAGTGAGCGGATTTCGTTAGTCTTTCTACAATCACCCACACAGTATCATGTCCCTTTTGAGTTCGAGGCAAGCCAGTAACAAAGTCCATGGTGATGTGCTCCCATTTCCATTCAGGTATTGGTAGAGATTGCAATCTACCTGCTGGTTTTTTATGCTTGACTTTAACTTGTTGGCAAACAAGACACTGTGCCACAAACTTTCCCACATCCTTCCTCATTTCTCTCCACCAAATGTGCCTTTTTAAATCTTGGTACATCTTTGTTGTTCCAGGGTGAATTGAAAACCGAGATCGATGAGTTTCACTGAGAACTTCGTCACGCACGGGATCTCTTGGGACAAAAAGTCTGTTATGAAACTGAAGTCCTCCATCCGAACTATAAATCCTCCAACCATTGGGTTCTGTTCCTTGGCCAATCATAGCAATAATGTCCATAGCTTGTTTACCTCAAGTTTGAGCTTCAATCACACGAGAGTTTAATGTAGGCTGAACAGCAAAGTTATACAATCGTGCTTGCGAATAATCCCCAATCGTACTTGCAAATTATTACCCTCTTCATCATCTGAATTATTATCTCATAACAATAATAACAATCTTTTAAATCTCATTTAAAACAAAGCCATCATATCTCATATGAATGTAAAAGTGTCTTTTCTTAAGTAAAACTCCCAATTAATTCTATTAGGGTTTTAAATAAATAGAATTTAATTGTGAGAAATTAATCTAATAATTCCTATCATGCATTTAACACTTTAATATGAATTATAGATTAATCAACATTAACCTATATGGAAGGAATTAATTAATAACTCAAAACCAAAATTTCTTGAAAAGACACAAACCCAGTTTTTCACAAAACTATGAATTCAGTTACTGTTTTGGGACTAAACTTTCCTATATTAAAACAAACTTTTAAAATGTGAGAATACTCTATTTCACAAGGATTTTCAGTCCTCTTTCAAATGGCATAGGTCTCATTTAGTGATTCCAACGTTTGGTATCACTTTAAGGTACTTTGTGACTAACTCCAAACCATAGCAGAATCTGAAATTTGTACACAAATGGATTTATTGGGTATAACCTAAAGTGAACTAAGTCATGGAAACACTTCAATTCACTAGGTTTTTCAGTCCTCTAAACAATGGCAGGGGTCTCAAGACTTGATTCCAACGTTTGGTATCAATTAGAGACATTTTGTGACAGAGAGTCAGATTTTCCAGAATTGACTCTTATTCACAAAAAAAATCTAGTGTGGCTATTCTAGGTCATTAAAAATCATGGGAACCCTTCCTAGACTTTGTTAAGACCTTATACTAATGAAGTCAATAGGTGGCAAGCTTCAAAAATCCCAGAAACTATTTTCCATGGATTTTACAAAAGCTTCATGATTGCTGCCCAGAAAAACAGCAACCCAGTTTTAATTTCAAAACGATTTCAAAATTAATCCTTTCAATATACAAGCATGCTAAAATGTTTTTAACACATTTATATATCATCTAGCAGCATCCCTAAATGTTTTTAAGTAAATAAAAACAGTAACTCATCACATGAATTTCACAATTTCTCAAGAACACTAAAATTGTTTTATAAAAACACTTTTTATCAAATCTTTATGTTCTTCAATTTTTGATTTTCAAAAACAATAAAATTTATTTTGAAAACTTTATAAACACTTTGTAAAACATATGAAGAAAGATCATGAAAACATTAAATAAAATAAGGCACACTAGGGTTCCAAACCCATGTGGCCGAAAATCATAGTGGGAGAGAGAGTGTGTGCTAGGGTTAGGGTTAGGGTTAGGGAACCTTACCATCATCCAACCCTTTTAGGGTTTCCTTAAACACCAAATATGCTGCAATATAATCTAAATTAAAATCATTTAAAATAAGAAAGAATCAAATCAAAATTATGAAACTTTCCTAAATCAAACAATCTCAAAATAGAAACTAGGAATTTCTTAGTTTGGCATTTAGGGATTCCTAAAACAAATTAGGAAATTTTCCTATTTTAGTTTAGGGTTTCTAAAACCTAAAACCAGCCACCATTGATGATGAGTACAAGGATTCAAAGAACCCTAAAACACCATTGTTGAACTCTTTAACAATCTTCATCAATATACAAGTTTAAACAAATTTAAACTAAGTTATTTGCATTAATCAAGAATCAATATTTAAACTATTTAAAATTAATAATTCATAATGCAAATATATTCTAGGGTTTGAAAAACCCTAGTAGCCGAAATCCATGAAGGTGTAAAACCCCATGGCCGAAATCCCTATTAGGGTTTTCTAAAACCCTAATCATCATTGAAACTCAATTTTCATGAAAACCAAGCTTTTTGTTCATGTTTTCCAAAAACAAGAATTTCATCCATACTCACCTAGGGTTTCCAAAACCCAAGATTCAATCATGTTTAATGATTATAGGGTTACCATAACCCAAATCATAAATAAGATCATAAAAGAACCATGTTAGGGTTCATAAACCCTAAGTGTCGTGAATAGGAGAGAGAGGATAGAGAGAGTGTCGTACCTTGGGGTTGGGTTTTGATCATCACCAAAGCATCTTCATGTCATGGAGATAAAACCCTAATGATCACATCACTAAAAGAACAAACCCTAGTAGGTCCGAAAATCATTGAGAGAGAGAGAGAGAAAACCCAAAACTTTTTAGTGTTTTTCTACAAACCCTTGATCTTAAACACCAAAGGGTAAAACCCCATATGGCCGAATCCCTCTAGGGCAGCCCCCATGATGCCGAATCCCTCTAGGGAATTACATAAACCCTAGTTGCCATTTATACACCAAAACAACAAGCAAAACACAAGAGGTTCATGAGAACCTCTCATGGCCGAATTCACTATGGCTTCCATAACCATTGATTTTTTGATTTTAATCAATTAAATCCATTCTTGCCATCATTAAACACATGTCCATGCTTGATCTAGCTCTGATACCACTGAAAGGAATCGTTCGAAATACATGGAATCGCAGCGGAAGACAAAATAAAATTTTTAATAAAGATGATTCCATCATCGAATATCCTAACCATGATCGTAAAAGCATAGGGACATATGATTTACAAAACAAGCATATATATTTATCAAACATAAATAATATTTACTTGATTATCCTTTCGATTTGCGATTGTTGATCTCGAACTTCAAACGGATGAAGTCTCCAACGAAGTCCACACGAATACAAAACCGCTTGAATC
Organism: Hamamelis virginiana; assembly: GCA_017140935.1. Lineage (NCBI taxonomy): Eukaryota > Viridiplantae > Streptophyta > Magnoliopsida > Saxifragales > Hamamelidaceae > Hamamelis > Hamamelis virginiana. The sequence goes on along the minus strand of JAESVK010049611.1, from coordinate 8,101 downwards.
CTTGAAGCTTCTCAACAATGGAAGAATCAAGCTTGAGAGAGGGAGAGAGAAACTTTTTCTCTAAAGTGAGGATGGAGGCTTAGTGCTAGCATGTCACAAGCTCTAGTATTTATAGAAAACCCCTAGGGTTTCTATTTAATACTTATTTCCAAAAGTAACTTAATTCCTTTTATATATTACTAATTAATATATAACTTAATTCCTTATATATATTTACAAATAATATATAAGGTTATTATTGAAATTAGTTTTAGGAAATTCCCTTCTCTCTTTAATTCAAGAGACTCTCTTATGCTCTTTGTTTGTGTGTGACCCATTGGGTTCACCCCAACCTAGCAGTGACTAAGGACATCTCCATGTCTCCTAAAATAGACACTTTCTATTTAAAGGTTTAATTGAAACTATTCCAATTATGCCCTCATTGATAACACTTATCAATAGGCTTTCACTGGTCATGAGTGACGTTTAGCAATGTGTCATGACATGCCCTAGGTTTGGGTGAATAGCAGAACTATGTGAACCCATCTTGTTACTTAATCCTTCATCCCCAAATGTCACAGTTAAGATATTTAGGGTATGGATATAAGTCAAAACCCTATCTTAACTTTCTTGTCATATGCTCTTCAAATTATAATCTCAATAAGATGAACCCTATGAAACCCTTTCATATTTCATCTATCACTCTGGCCAGAGATTCACATTGAGAGTTATATTTGAGAACTGACCCTGACATTCTCTCTCATAATACAAAGAGTGATGATTCCTTATTGACTACTCATATGCCTTCATGCAAGACCTATTAGAGCCAATGAGTGCCGACTACAACCTTAAGATCAAGGCTGTATAAAACACTATCAAACCCTAACAACTCAGGCATAAGTCATCCTTGGTGTCTCAAGTCTTAGGATTACCAAATGGACGTAACATAAGAATATTCCTTTAACTTAATATCCATAGGAATATTCTAGTAGATCATGTTCAGTGTACATATTCTCTAATATGCACCCACAGATTAACCTAAGTGTCACTACACTGATAGGAAAGACTACCTATCCTCCCATTGGAGTTAGTTTAAATCTGTGCTACTCTTGTCGGTTTAATAAATGTCCTCTTTAATAAACCTATGAGCAGGAACACTTTTAGAATAAATGTGTATGAGAAATATGAGTCTTCTTATCTCAACAAACTTGAGATACATATTTCTCTTATCATTTATTCATGGACATTATCTATAATTGAATATATAGACGATAAGTAGTACCTTCTTATCCTAATATGAAATAGATATGCACTTTAGGATTGGTTTTAGGGCATATCTCTAACATCAACGAGAGTTCCAACCCAACACTAAAAATGAATAACCCCAGTAAAAGCAAGAGGAAAGAAAAAGGGCTTTAAGGACAGATTTAGGCCCTTCATCAAAAGGGGATTTACGAAAGAAAAGGCCAAACAGTCGACTGTATGTTAGGGCTATATACTAAAAGCCATGTTTTTATGTAATAGACCTTAGTATTTATTTATTAATGAATTTTGATATTGCATTTTAAATGAGAATCTGTATGAGCTATGTTTGCATTATATTATCTTCTAATGTTATGCATGTGTGTCTTTTATTCTACATAGTAGATGATCTGGTGTGTAGAGTTCGGCTTACACACAGAAGATCAGATCATCAGTTCTTGTAGAATATAAGTTTGTTGTTCACAATCTGAGATGGAGTTGGACACACCATTGGTAAGATTGTAACACATGATTTCAGTAGGTCTGTCTTGACTACAGGGAATGATTTAGTTCCAACTTCTTGTGCTAGTACACTTGTGTGTATTGAACGTGACCGTATTGAGGTAATTATTTTATACTGACACATAAAATAATTAATATCTCATGGTTATTATGAATACTTGTACTCTTAATCCCGAAATAATTAATGGACACATGCATTTATTGTTAGTTATTTTGATTCATAAAGAGTGAGATATTTATAGGTCAATAATCTCGATGAGTTGGATAACTTCTTTAATTGTATAGTGAATATTTATTATTGACGGAATCCATGTCTTGGTATAGGGATTGATGATACCCCCTTGAGGATTCTCATAAGTTTTGAATATGTCAAACCCTGCAGGTGGATTTTATATCCGACATATCAAATAAGTTAAGTGGAAGGTCTCAAGGAGATTAATAGATGTTGATTAAATAATATTGTCAGTAATTTAATTTACTCAACGGGTATATGTAATCTTAACGTGGGGAGATTAATAAGTATTTAATAACAAAGAGCTCGAAATTTATTTTCGAATAAGTTAGGGAGTGCAGTTATAATTCATTAATGGAATGAATTATAATTAATGTAAATAGGTTTTAATATTTACATTAGGAGCCCGAAACTTATTTGCCTTTAGGTCCCTACTGTAGCCTATATATATGCCATGTTGGGCAGCCTCTAGGTCAAGACGAAATATTTTCTCTAAACCCTAGCGGCAGCCGTCTATCAAAGGAGAGCACAAAGAGAGCCACTCTCTCTTCACGTTCTGGCATAGGAGGAATACGGTAGAAGGCTTGAAGAGCTCGAGCAATCTTCTGTAGTTCGTCATACATTGAGATCAATCCAGACAGATCTCAAAGGTACGGATTCTTCTATATATGTTAAAGGATTCGGATTTAATATTTTTTGTTGCATGAGCCATAAACACTATCACGAGTTCATGGGATTTCCACTCCCAGCAATTGGTATCAGAGAAGGCGATGATACTGTTTATGGATTAACCCCAGGTTTAGTCCGAATATAGGAATCCATATCTGCCATGGGTAAAACGTAGGTTGTGTTAACCTCTGTTTTGCAGCGTTCTGTCCTGCTATTATGGTCACATGAATGTATGATTTTATGTGTGGATGGATGCATTTATTTTTATATATACAGGTTTTGTGTGATGATTTTAATTACACTGTGTTGTATAATTTTTTTTTGCGGTTTTGTGTGATGGTTTTTTCACACTGGTTGTATATATTTATGTTGTTATTTATTTTCTTCGTAGCAATATGTGAACTCCTTAATGGAGGCATAGGATTTATGTATCCGAAGGTTGCTGTTCCGAGAAGGAGATTATGGTGGTGTAGGCTGTTCATGGTGGCAAAGATTATACAGCAGCGCAGTTTATGGCGATGCAGATTAGGGTTTTTACCTTGATACAGCGGCGCGGATCATGTTCGAAGTGGCTGAAAGGTTCTGTGAAAACCACAGACATGGATGCGCAGCGGAAGAGGGTAAAAACAAAACTTTTTCATTTTTAATAAAACATCCATGTTCACAAAACCTCCAAGAACGATACAAGCATCGGATCATATATATATAAATATACAGTTAATCAAAGCATATAAAAACTCACATTGATTATGTTCTTCGGTGTAGGATTCCTTCGAGTTTCAAAAGCATGAAACCTCCAAAGCGTATCCACACGAGAGCAAGACTCCGAAAGCTTCTCTAGTCTTCCACAACTCTTTGTGGCAAGCTAGAATGGAGAGGGAGAGGAGAGAGAAATTTCGGCCCTAGGGTTCCCTCTGCCTTTAGAGTGTGTGAAACACTCTTATTTATAGACTTTCTCCTCTTTGGGGGGTGTTTGGTTACTAGTGCTAGCATGACCAATCATCCTCGAATAGAGTAATCCTATTCTCGGTTAGTATTGACTTTTAATCAATTAACGTTTAATTATTAAAGTCAAACAAACGCCATGATAGGATTCCCCTCTCTCAAGCTTAAGGAACTCACTTACTCTCTATTGTGTGTGACCCTTTGGGTTCACCCTAACCTAGCAGTGACGGGGACATCTCTATGTCTCCCAAAAAATAGAAACTTTCTATTTTAAGGTTCAATTGGAACGATTCCAATTTTGCCCTCATTGATAACACTTTATCAATAGGCTTTCACTGGTCATGAGTGACATCTAGCAACATATCATGACATACCCTAGGTTTAGGTGAATAGCAGAACTATGTGAACCCTTCATGTTATTTAATCCTTCATCCCCTAATGTCACAGTTAAGATAATAGGTATGGTTTTAGTCAAACCCTATCTCAACCACTTGATATCTGTTCCACAAAATATAATCTCAATAAGGTAATCGCAGTGAAACTCTTTTCACTGTTTACCTATCACTCTGGCCAGAGGTTCCCTTTGAGAATTATCTTTGTGAACTTATCCTGACATTCTCTCTCATATAACTGAGAGTGATGATCCCTTATTGCACACTCATCCATCTTCATGCATAACTCATTAGAGCCAATAAGCACCGATTACAACCTAATGGATAAGGCTGTACGAGATACTATCAAACTCTAGCAACCTATGCACAAGACAGCTATGGTGTCTCAGGTCTAAGGACTACCAAATTAATGGACATAACACTAGAATATTCCTTTGACAGAACTACCATAGGAATACTCTTTGCAGATCATGTTCAGTGTACATATTCTCTAATATGCACCCACAGATTAACCTAAGTGTCACTACACTGATAGGAAAGACTACCTATCCTCCATATGAGTTGGTTTAAATCTGTGCTACTCTTCATACGGTTAATTAAATATCCACTTTAATAAACCTTCGAGTAGGAACTCTTTTAGAATAGATGTATATGAGAAATATCAGTCTCTCTATCTCAACTCTTTGAGATGCATATTTCTCTTATCATTTATTCATGGACCTTATCATATATGTGAGAACATATTAGATAAGTTATACCTTCCATATTTAGATAATATGAAACTCAATATACCCTTTAGGATTGGTTTTAGGGCATACTTCCAACAGTGGCTACATTGCTTGCTTGGTGACATGGTGGATCTGGACTCCTTGTTGCTTCAGAATTGAAGACTGACCATAATAGCTGGGCTTTATCATATCTGTTATGATTGTTTATCTGATTGTTATCTATTTTAAATGTTTAAATATGTGATAACATGGATATTATCTGTTATGGCTTTATGTTTAATTATATAAATTGAAAATCACAATTTTGGATTATAAATGTGAAACTAGATAATAAAATTAATTCCCATGTTTTAATATAAATTATTTTTCAAAGGGAATTTATTTTTCAAATGGAATTAGAATTTTATTAGTTTCATGTTTTGCCAATTTTGTAATTTTTAATTTATTTAGAATTAAACATATATTTTAAACCCTCATTCTTTCCAAATAACTAAGTGGGAGAGGGAATTTATTAAGTATAAATCCCATGGTCTCCATCACTAGTTTGTAAGTGATGCAATTAGTTAGCGTGTTGGTCTTGGTGCCTTCCTCCCTATCGGACTAATTAATTAGCGGATTCACTAGTACAAACTTCCTTAGGAATAATTCTAGTAATTATTAATGTGAATCACTTCTCCATCTGAGGGATTCATTATGGAATAGTAGATCTAGAATTAAGTGATGGTATACACTTAGCTATAGATAATAATATCCTCTCCATCTGAGTCACTGTTATTATTTATAGGACCGAAGCTAAGTCAACTATTTAATTTTGTTTGGCACGGTCCGTTGCCTAGATAACAAGATTAATAGGAATTGGCCTGTCTGGACAAATGATGGATAGTAGACGACCTCCCATCGAGGCATGCTATTCACGGTGTATCAGGCTGCTGGCGGATTCTTTTAAAAATTGGTAGAGGGAACCAAAATTTTAAAATGGAATTCAAAGTTTTTTATGCTCTTCATAATTTGTTATAATTATGTGATTATCAGGTTTTTAAAATGGCTTTCAACCCTTTTGCTGTTATTCTCAAAGAAAACAAACTTGATGGAACTAATTATATTGATTGGAAAAGAAATTTGGATATTGTACTGACTGCTGAAGAGTACAAGTTTGTGCTCACAGATGTTTGCCCGCAGAAACCTGATGAAGGGTCAACCGAACAGGAAGCCAAGCTTTATCAGAAGTGGGTTAAGGCTGATGAGATGGCGCGGTGTTACATTTTGGCTTCTATGTCAAATGTTCTGCAACATCAGCATCAGTCTATGCCCACAGCCTATGACATAATGTTTAATCTCAAAGAAATGTTTGGGAATCAGACTCGTGCTGCTAGGCAAACTGCTATGAAACATCTGTTGACCACTGCCATGGCTGAAGGGATCTCAGTAAGGGATTATGTTCTGAAGATGGTCGGTCTTCTGAATGAACTAGAGATCCTTGGATCTGATATTGATGGGGATACCCAAGTCGATATCATTCTCCAATCGCTGCCAGATTCTTTTAAGCAATTCTGCCTGAATTATAACATGAATAATCTTCATTATTTATTGGCATAACTGCTTAAAGAACTCATGTCAGCCGAGGGCCTCATCAAGAAGCCATCTACTGCACTAGTGACTGAAAAAGGCTCTACTTCTAAGCCGAAAGGTAACAGGAAGAAGAAAAAGGTTCAGAAATTGGGTAAAGTTCCTCAGGCAGTTCATGGGCCTCAGGGTGGAGTGAAAAAGCCCAAGGGCAAGTGTTTTCACTGCAAGCAGTCAGGGCATTGGAAGAAGCAGTGTCTAGTTTATCTCAGCAAAATGAACAACCAAGGTAAATCTTTTTCACTAGTTGTTGAGACATGTTTAGCGGTGTTATCTACCAGTACCTGGTGTGTAGATACGGGAGCCACTAACCATGTTTGCAATTCTTTGCAGGGGTTCCAGGAAACCAAGCAGCTTAGTGATGGGGAGATTTATCTTCATATGGGCAATGCTACGAAAGTGGCAGCAGTTGCAGTTGGAGATTTTTATTTAAATTTTGGTAGAGACAGAATTTTGATATTAAAGGATTGTCTTTATGTACCTTCCATTAGAAGGAATTTGGTTTCAGTTTCTAGTTTGGCTAAAGACGAATATTCTATTTATTTTGATAATTTAGTTACTATTATATTTAATAAAAGTTTTATCTGTTCTGGTTCATTAGTAGATGATCTTTATATTATTAATCCTGTCTCTCCAACACTGCAACTTAATGAATTGAATAACACTAATAGTTTACCATGTAAGAGAAAGGAGCCTTCTCAAATGAACCAAACCTATCTTTGGCACTTACGCCTAGGTCATGTTAATCTAAAATGGATTTCAAGACTGGTTCAAAATGGACCATTAGGTTCATTGGAAGTGGAGGCACTTCCAGTCTGTGAAACCTGCTTAGAAAGTAAGATGACCAAGCGGCCTTTTTCGGCTAAAGGCTATAGAGCCAAAGAGCAATTGGAATTGGTTCACTCTGATTTGTGTGGACCCATGACTATCCAGGCTAGAGGTGGCTTTGAGTACTTTATGGCCTTCATTGATGACTACTCAAGGTATGGATACATTTATTTGATGCGCCATAAGTCCGAAGCTTTTGAGAAATTCAAAATGTATAGGGCGGAAACGGAGAAGCGTCTGGGTTAATGTATCAAGACACTACGATCTGATCGTGATGGTGAGTACCTCTTAGGAGAGTTTACTGATTACTTATCAGTAGAGGGGATTACATCCCATTTGTCTGCACCTCGTATACCACAACAAAATGGTGTAGCAAAAAGAAGGAACATGACTCTTATGGATATGGTGAGATCTATGATGAGTTATTCAGATTTACTTGATTAATTCTAGGGATATGCACTTGAAACAACAGCATATATTTTGAACTTGGTACCAACTAAGTCTGTACCTACTACTCCCACAGAACTTTGGACTGGGCGTAAGCCTAGTCTAAGATATGTTCGGATTTGGGGTAGTCTAGCACATGTGCTGAAAGGGAAAACAAATAAGTTGGAATCAAGAACAGAAGTTTGTTTGTTTGTTGGATATCCTAGAGGAACAAAAGGTGGTTTATTCTATAGTCCTAAGGATCAGAAGGTCATTGTTAGCACCAATGCCCGATTCTTAGAAGAAGACTATGTAATGAACCACAAGCCCAAAAGTAGAATTGTTCTAGAAGAATAAAGAGGAGATAAACCAGTACAAACTTCTTCAATACCTGTAGTACAAGAGGAAACACCACATGAAAGTGTTCTTGATATCCCATTGCCTCATCGTAGTGGGAGGATTGTTGAGACTGAAAGAATATGTGCAGGGAGGATTCGCAGCGGAAGACAAACTAT
>JAESVK010049587.1:6586-21296 GCA_017140935.1 Hamamelis virginiana | reverse complement strand
TTTTGACAGGAATAGGGTTGTTTCAAACCATTTTACAAAAGTGAGTGTAGCCGCAACAGCGGCTTTAAGATTCCAACTTATTGAGAAGCCGTAATAGCGGCTTCAAAAAAATCATTTTTGTTTTAATTTTTTTTTTATAATTTCACGTTTCACAGTTTTTCACAGTGAGTTTTCTCAGAAACCAACCGTTGGATCACTGTGATTTTTGGCAGGCATGACATAGATGATTGGGGTATTTAATCCAATGGTCAGTTTTCTAAAATTTGCACCACAAGTGACTCTACAAGAGAGCACCTGTTGCAAGAAGCATCGGGTTTGTAAGGTGGCGTGCCTAGATTTGTTCTGCATTCTGTTTTCTCAGAAAACTGACTGTTGGATTAGATACCCCAATCATGTATGTCATGCCTGCCAAAAATCACAGTAATCCAACGGTTGGTTTATGAGAAAACTCACTGTGAAAAACTGTGAAACGTGAAATTACAACAAAAAAATTAAAACAAAAATGATTTTTTTGAAGCCGCTATTGCGGCTTCTCAATAAGTTGAAATCTTAAAGCCACTGTTGCGGCTACACTCACTTTTGTAAAATGGTTTGAAACAGCCCTATTCCTGTCAAAAAGTTTTTTTCAAACCATACATTTGCAAAAAACTCCAAGATTGGAGGTGCGATTCAAGCATGCACAATGCATGGGCGGTGAAGTTGTAATTATGTTTGAAGAGTATGGGCTTTTATTGAACAAAAATAGCATCGACGACGGGGAAAGCTTGGAAAGTTTTGCAGTCAAAGTCGTCAGAGAAGACTTGGAAATTTTTGCAAAGATACAAAGCAAGATTAGGATATCTCAGATAACGGGATAAGGCCAGGCCCACAGTACCTTTTAAGAGTGTGTGAACAAAGACTTGGAAATTTTTGCAGTCAATGTGAGGGAAGAATTGGAAATTTCCATGCACATATTGTTATGGCTATATACTAAAAGCCATGTTTTTATGTAATAGACCTTAGTATTTATTTATTAATGAATTCTGATATTGCATATTAAATGAGAATCTGTATGAGCTATGTTTGCATTATATTATCTTCTAATGTTATGCATGTGTGTCTTTTATTCTATATAGTAGATGATCTGGTGTGTAGAGTTCGGCTTACACACAGAAGATCAGATCATCAGTTCTTGTAAAATAAAAGCCTATTGTTCACAATCTGAGATGGAGTTGGACACACCATCGGTAAGATTGTAGCACATGATTTCAGTAGGTCTGTCTTGACTACGGGGAATGGTTTAGTTCCAACTTCTTGTGCTAGTACACTTGTGTGTATTGAACGGGACCGTATTGAGGTAATTATTTTATACTGACACATAAAATAATTAATACCTCATGGTTATTATGAATACTTATACTCTTAATCCCGAAATAATTAATGGACACATGCGTTTATTGTTAGTTATTTTGATTCATAAAGAGTGAGATCTTTATAGGTCAATAATCTCGAGTTGGATAACTGCATTAATTGTATAGTGAATATTTATTATTGACGGAATCCACGTCCTGGTATAGGGATTGATGATACCCCCTTGAGGATACTTATAAGTTTTGATTATGTCAAATCCTGCAGGTGGATTTTGTATCCGACATATCAAATAAGTTAAGTGGAAGGTCTCAAGGAAATTAATAGATGTTGATTAAATTATATTGTCAGTAATTTAATTTAATCAACGGGTATCTGTAATCTTAACGTGGGGAGATTAATAAGTATTTAATAACAAAGAGCTCGAAATTTATTTTCGAATAAGCTAGGGAGTGCAGTTATAATTCTTTAGTGGAATGAATTATAATTAATGTAAATAGGTTTTTAATATTTACATTAGAAGCCCGAAACTTATTTGCTTTTGGGTCCCTACCGTAGCCTATATATATGCCATGTTGGGCAGCCACTAGGGTAAGACAAAATATCTAAACCCTAGAGGCAGTCGTCCAACAAGGAGAGCACAAAGAGAGCCACTCTCTCTTCACGTTCTGGCATTGGGGAATACGGTAGAAGGCTTGAAGGATCGAGCAGTGATCAACCGTTCGTGATCTTTGAGATCAATCCAGACAGATCTCCAGGTACGGATTTTTCTATATGTTATAGTATTCGGATTTATTTTTTTTGGCATGATCCATAAACACTATCATGAGTTCATGGGATTTCCGCTCCCAACACATATCCGACCAAACAGCTAGAATTCAAGAAAGAGAAAACAAGCTGGAAAAATAGGATAAAACTATAGTGGATTTAGCACTAAGTCATGGCCAATCCCGTGGCGAAGTCAGGATTTTATCAGTGGGGGGCAAAAAAATTTTTTACTAAAAGAAATCTACCCTTATCTCATACATCTCCTAATATTAATAAATGGGCATTATTCCACTTTCCAATATTCTTTCATTTCGATGGAAATTAATATCAAATATGATATGGGCTAACGAAGACACACACAACTTGAATTTTGATGCATAAATGACGCAAATATTTCAAATGAATCTTGAATATCATAAAACAACATAAAAAATAGTTTGAAGAATAAATTCATAAACTTTTTAAAATATGGAAGTAACAAGTAACTATAATGTTGTTTTGCAAATAGGATAGTGGGGGCAAATTTAAAAATTCTTGAAATTTTTCAAAATTTTAAACTAATCCCAAATATTTTTGAAATTTGAGTGGGGGCACTTGGGGAATCCGCCCATGCATCTTGGGATCAAAATTTGAAAGCCTTTTTTGAGTCAGGTTGCTTGTGAACTGGGTTACAACAAATTTGAAATTGTAGTGAATTTAGTACTAAGTCATGGCCCAAACAACCATCCAACAAACTACCATCCAACAAACATAAAAGAAAAGAAAAACAAGTACGAAGAACAAAAACCCTAACACAACAATAGAAACCATAAATATCGAAATAAAAAATCAAAATGAAGAAATGAAAGAATGACCTGAACCTGATTCTCGAGCGAGAAATCAAAGAATCCAAACCTCTTAGCCAACGAAACACAGAGCACAAAGATGCAGTTGAAATCGAAGAGACAAAATAAAGGAACTGAAGAAATTCTAAAACCAGTAGCCCATACCACCGCCTGCACCTCGCCTTTCTCACTCCCCTTTCTCCTCCCTCCTCTCTCTCTGTCCTTCACCCTTCACCCTCCACCCTTTGATGCGAAAGAACCTGCTGGTGTGCAGGTCTCGCAGGGCATGTCCCATCCCAAAATACCACTAAACCCCATCTCATTCCTATAGACCTCACTCAAAACTACCTAAAAAAAAAAAAAAAAAGCCCCTTTTAGTAAATATACACCCCCATCTTATCACCTCAAACCACACACGCCCTGAGTGTCCCACGAATAAAAAAAAATTTGCCACCCCTAAACGGCACCGTTTTGCACCCAATGACATTGCCCAAGCAAACGACACTTACCTGAGTGCCCAGCCAAGGAAAAATTAAATAAGAGCGCCCCGAATAAGTCAAAAAATTTATGGACTTCTTTGTCCAGTAGCAACCTTCCCTTTTAAGGTATGGATATGGATATGTGTGTGTGTGTGATTGCTCATACAACTTATCAAGGATACTGTGCTTTAGTTCTAATAGATCAAGAGCTACAATCGTAGGGCTTGGTATCTATATAAGTTTACAACAGAAATTGTGGAGTATATTCCACTTGAATTTCAACCCAATTCCCACTAAGCTCTTATTCATCTGAGATTTCAATGAATTCTATGTATATTGTCTGGCTAACTGATTGTTGTGCTCACTTCTTAGTCCAATATGGGAGCCAAAAATCATGCCTGATGCGAGTGTGGATGCTACTTTGAATGCTCTAGTTGCTGCTGGTTGTGCTGCAGGGCATAGGCATGGCACACAGCACAGCGGTTTTTGTTGGAGGCTCAAACCAGACAAACACACTGCTAGCTCAGGTCAGTTATCTTTTGATTCTCATTCAACAATTCCAGGTTTTGCTACAAAGGTTTATTGAAAATGAACCTTTTGAGCAGGGTGTCAGGGCACAAGTTTATGCCAGAGCAAGAAATCTTTTGCCCAAACTTCTCCAGGTTCCAAATGTATAAAAATACTTGTGGGTGGATTTACCAAAGAATTTGGATCGTTTTGATTGGAAAATTTTAGATGGCATTCTGTCTTGAGGTCAAAATTTGCAGTGAAATGGGTTCATCTCTTAAGCATATTTAAGCTTTTTCTCTTTCATTTTTCTAACTTTTTGGATTTTATAAATGCTTTTTTTTTTTTGGTTTGTTATGAGTTTGAATTTCAATTTTTGGGTTGATTCAGGGAAGTTGCAATTATTTTAAGTGGTGCGATGGGGTGACTATGGAAGAAATTAACAGCTCTCCTCAGTTTCCATATCCTAAGTGATTGTGGTGCTGAAATTTGCGAGAAGCATACAGAGAAAAGTGGGCGTAATGCGGGTCAAAACTACTTTATTTGCCCAATACCAAAGTATGCAACGTTTCATTTGAGTCCCTTTACCACTCTGTTTTTTTATTTTTCTTATTGCTTTAATGTTAGCCTTAATTTTCAATCGTTAAAAATTAGAATGCTCCAAAATCTTGTCTTGCATTGAACTTGCTTTAGAAAGTGCATTCTAGATGGCCTTAAAGATAACCATTTCCCTGGCATATGGCACATATAAAGGGAAACGGTCAGTACAATTTAGACATGGGGGGGGGGGGGGGGGGGGCACTCTTTAGTCTCTTTAGTCTAGTAATGTTTGCCTTGCAGCAAAATTAATCAAGCCAATTTCCTTTCTTTGCCTCGCTTTTCCTTGTGGCTAGTTTTTCAACCCAAGAAGTAATTACCATGCCATAGAGGCAGTTTACAGGACGGGCCAGTCATCTTAACTGCAATGCATAAAAATTTCCATCTATGTGCCCCATAGATAAATGAGGTGTACTTTTGGGAAGGCGAAAAATAAATGAGTAGGATTCTTGTGGCCCTTTGGGGGAGATTAATTGAATTAAAAAAAACTACACGGACCACCACTTTGATTGCCTTTCCTAACCACCTCTTTCACATCTCTGTAGCAATTCTCTAAATGGAAATCCTAAAAATACTTTTTAAGAGAAGTAGAGAGTAAATGCTCTTCAATACCTTAGGGGAGGGAAAGAGTGGTAAGATGCAAGAGAGGAGTGAATGGTGGGTCTTTTCTCTGCTTAGAGCTGGTATGGTGTAGGGGGTGCAGTTGGCTTTCTGTGGCAGGTTTTTTGTCCAAGTAATGTATCAATTAATTCTTTTAATTATAGACATAACCCTTAGTAGTTGGTTTTCTTGGTAGGTTTCTCTTAGTTATCTCTCCATCTGGCCTCTCCATATAATAAAATTCATTAGTAAATTTTTTATAACAAATATGGTTACTATTTTTTTTTTTTTTTTTTGGGGATTGTTAAAAATTAATAACAATGGTCTCTTTTGATTTGTATGAATATTATAGGTGGAGGGTCTAATGCACCTAATGGAAGAAGAACATGTGGGTCCTTTTAATCTTGGAAATCCTGGTGAATTCACCATGCTCGAACTTGCTCAGTTATGTGTATAATTCTTCAGATAACATCTATTGTTTAATATTGCAGATTTCTAGGTTAATGTTTTTTCTCATAAAAAAAAAAAAAAAAAAAAGCCTGTTTATTTATTAAATATCTTGCTTGATGTAAATTATTATTATTAAATTTTTACTAAAAGGGGTGGGGAAGAAAAAAAATATAATTCATTTAAAAAAAAACCCAAAAAAAAAACCAAAAAAAAAAAAAAAAAAAAAAAAAAGGGAAAAGAGTGACATGAACGAAACTTGCCGAATTGCTAAAATCTACCACAATTACCTTAGCCTAGTGTAACTCGTGGCCACTATGGAGTGGCCTGACACGGTTCAAATCTTATTTGATGTGTGTGTGTATGTTGCTAAAATCCTGGGAAATTATTTTGTGATGGTTAATTTTAGAGGTTGTCATCGTTATAAATAAAAAGGGGATCTCTTCCAGTCATGAATTTAACAAAGATAGGGTCTTTTGTATGTATGCAATTAAATTTTGAAACAAAACAGAGAGGTCTTGAATTGTTTTGTTCGATGGCGATAATAGTGTTCAGATAATGTTGGATCACAAACTGTGTTGATGTTTTCAGAAAACAGAGCAACACTTTCAACTTTATGTTTATGTTGGTGCAGGTGGTCCAGGAATGAGGAAACAATAGACCCGAATGCAAAGATAGAGTTCAGACCCAACACAGAGGATGACCCACACAAGAGGAAGCCTGATATCTCAAGGGCTAAATATCTGCTTGGTTGGGAGCCAAAGGTGGCCCTTCGCAAGGGTCTCCCTCTAATGGTCTCAGACTTCCGGCAACGTATCTTTGGGGACCAAAAGGAAGATGGTGCCTCAAACACCATGTCCTCATCCTAAGTTCGGCCTAGACTTAAGAGTGCGCAAAGGGAAAGACAATTGTTCAGTGAAAAAGAATTACTCCCTCCCTTCTCCCATATAGTGCTGCAGTGGCGGCAGCAGCAGCAGCAGTCATGGCCGACAGCAGTGGCGCTACTTGATCCCCTTTGTTTTCTTTTGAATAGTTTCAGAGAAATCCATTTTGGCATTTTTCTTTTTTTTTTTGTTTCCATCATTTTGTATTTTCTGGTGTTATTATTACCATTTTATCAGCATAGTAGACAGCAAGCTTTGCAGGTCCAGAGTTAAATTCTTCCCTATTTTTCTTCCCAAAGTGGTACACTGGTACACCTTAAATGAGCTCTCTAATTCATTTATTTTCTCTGTTTAACTAGAAGTTAGCATGTTGTCGTTGACTTGGACCATCTTATCACCATCATTTGAAATTATTGGCTTAACCATTTTGTTTGAAGAGGAAGGAACCTGAGCTTTGGGTGGGTCAGTGATTCATGTCTCTTCCTTTATGAAATAAAATCTTGGGTTCCATTCATTGCTGATGAGGATTGGCCCATTTGTGGCAAACTTTATGCAGCCAAATGGCTATCATACATCTAGCTTCTCTATTTTACCTGCCATTGGTGGCCTCATGAGAACTAAAAAGAGAATACAAAATTGGAAAACATCCATCTTCATTAACAGCCAGATATAGATTAGATTCAATTAGTCTAATTATTTCAGTTATGAATAATGTTTCATCATATGAACTTTTTATTATCATAATGAATTTAATTTGGGTCAGTTGTTACAGTTGATTAATACTAAAGAGAAACTTATTACTGTTAAACTACGCATGTGTTGCTAGGTGGCGTCATTATAAGGAATCTACATTGAACTTTGAAGATGGGTTCGGGTCTCTGTTTATTGACACCTCATGTCGACTTTTCATGGTTTTACCATGAGATATGAGATTCTGAGAGGAAGAGGAAATTTTGTTTGATGGAGGCCAGTGTTATTGGCTTATGAGCCAAAGTATTACAAATTTTTTAAAAAGCAAATAAGTACTTATAAAAAACAAATCCAAACGGTGCCTAAATTTCTTTAAGAAAGCAAAGATGGTTAGGCTTGGTTCAACTTTGACAACTTATTTACAACCAAACATATATTTGGCAGTTGTAGCCCCTTGATTCCATCTCTCAGATTCTGTTAATTTTCTAAGTATTTTAATCTGTCTTACATGGGAAGAATAAGGTTATTTTATTTTATTTTTTTAATTTTTTTTTAATTTTTGGTCTATGGTAAGAATTGGACTCCAAACCCCAACCCCTCCTATAGATGACATGTCGGACCACTCATGCACACACAACGATACGCCGAAAGCAGGTCATTTGTATAAGGGTAGAAGGCAGGTGGTACGTGCTTTCTCACATAATCATTTTGACACCTAAATTGCTTGATTACATTGCATGGAAACATCACAAGGAATTTGGCTTCTCTATTTTACCTGCCATTGGTGGCCTCATGAGAACTAAATGAGAAGACAAAATTGAAAAACATCCATCTTCATTAACAGCCAGATATAGATTAGGATGAGGACATGGTGTCACTCCTGTTAGTAAATGATACACTTGGCAAGTGATCCAATATAACTGCATATCACTCAAGTGGGGGTTGTATCTCTCCACTCACTCCAGTTAGTAAATGATACACTTGGCAGAGTGTCAGTCCTGACGAGTGGCACTTTTCTTGAGTGTATCAGTTAGAGAGTATTGTCTTTATTTTCATATTTCTTAGTGCCATTTTGCGTTTGCCATGTGGCATCCTTCCATAAGTACATGTGTCGTGGATCCATTGGTTCATACGGTTTTCTTACTTGGTCAAATAATGTTGACAAACCCTAAATTTGACCTTCAGCCTCTAATTTATCATGGGAATTATCTTAAAGCTAACTTACAATACAAACAATACAACAGTTTGCTATGCACGTTGGATTTGACCCCCTTGTTAACAGATTTTGAGCCATACAAATCTGATTGTGCTATAGATTGACTTGTGGCTTTTTCGATATTGTTAGGCTTTTTTGTGGTTTTTTCATTATCCAAATGGGAAAACATCTTGACAGATGTCTTGCATGAATTTTTGACTTAGATGATGGGGAAAGTAAATCAAGAGAGGCTGGCAGAATACCTTGGGGAACTACAGCGGAAAGAGGATACGAACGATCGATATGCAGCTGCTCTCAGAGGAGAGACATTGACCAGAAAACCTTATGTGAGGATCCAACCATTTCCAAAGCTAAACAACACTGAAGCTGACAAGGAACAGAAGAAATAGATTAAGTGTTTGTGTGGATTCTCTGTTTTTGGTTCTGTATGTTGTGACAGAAGGTATATTAAAAGCTTCCCATTTTTCTACCCCTTCTGGCCTGCTCACAGCTATTACCTTTGCACAGGAAGAATTTGATCCAATGCTTTATTTTTGTCTTAGTTGACTTGATTCGACATTTGATGTAGCGGAAGCTTATAAAGATGTAGGGCACTGCCTGCTTCTTGGAAAATCGTTTGAATTCACGAACAAAAGAGTAACACACTCGAATCCATGAGCTTAGAGAATAAGATCTCAGAAAGAAAATTCTTTATTGAATAAAAGTTAACCTTACAATGAAAAGAAATAGCCTTTATATATGTTGCAAAACCTAATTCGACTAGAACTATAACTTTAGGAAAGAAATAACTAAAATAAGGAAAAATACTAAAATTTCCAAAAATAGAAAAATTATAATTAAAAGCATAAATCAAAATCCTTAAACTTAAGCAGCAATCTGGTAAAAGAACAACTCCAAACGGCAACTGCAGCTCCCGAAATTAAGCAGCACATTATTACCAAAAATAGCAAAAACGCGCTTTTGAAGGTCAAGATGAAGGAATTTGCCCAAAAAGCGGCATACATCCTAGCCAACGGCGAGGAGTATTGAACAGCACATCGATTCCCAGTCACCCACCGAATTTCACGCAATTTTAACGTTTGACCTTTCTCTCTCTACTAGTGTTTTTTCCGATTTTGTTTTTTGGAGGTCCCTCCATGTTAGGAATTCTTCTGCAATCTGTTCTACATCAACATTAGAAGTATTTTGAATTTTTTTTTTCTCAATAACTGAATACCTCAGGATGTAATGAACAATCTATTGGTTTTGGAATATTTCAGCTATAGTATGGATTTTCCAGGGTAGTCTGCCATTCTCAAGAGATTTGTACATGTTATTTTCATTTTTAAAAATTTAAAAGCTATAATCAAAATATGGATTCAGGGCCAATTTGTTCCTTTTTTTTTTTTTTAGGGCCAATTTGTTCTACATGAACAGAATAGGTACAATTGGTGATGAGTTGATGAACATAATAGGTACAATTGGTGATGAGTTGATGACTGAAGACGGATTGCTAGATCACCTAGGTTGATCCAAAAACCAATTGATTATGCAGTGAGGTACGTTGCACAGCTTAAGGCATTCCAGCCATAAGCAAAAAAGTTATAGATCCTTTGAGATGTGATATAATTGCTTTGTAACTTTAATTTTATTTTATTATGTTTTTGATATCTTAAAACCTGCATCATCATCTGGGTGGGAAAACCAGTTAAGGTTATCTTATGAACCTTTATTCCTGTTTTAATATTTATGATTTACCAAGTAAGCCCAAGCACTTTTGGCTTTGCTGATTTCTCACAGATTGGATTCACATTACGTTACTCAAGAATAAGTATTTATGTTTTAATATATATTCCTGTTCATATGCGATGATAATTTTTTCGAAATATAATTTTATTGAGCCAATGAATGGTAAGCAAACATGTGGAAGGTGATAGAAAGGAAAATATAATAATAAAGGGCTTATCATGTTGTGAATACAACTATAACAAAATTTTAGCATGTTTGCATTCAGAAATGCTATTATCAAGTGCACCTCCATTAGGTATTCAGGTAACCTGTTTTAAAGGCACTTTGTATACTATATTTTGAAAAACTGATTGTTGAATTAGATGTTCTTCTTATGTTTGTTATATCGACCAAAAATCACTTACTGTTGAAATACTTTACCTTCTAACTTGGCACTCTTCACCACATCATGAAAACCATACACTAGCCTTGTGGACGGTTTGGTGAGAATATGCTTTGCTTGTTCAACACCTTATCATATAAGATAAGGGAGAAGTGTTCTAGTCAGGGGTACCTGACTTTAACTTTAACTAAAGTCAGCAAAGAACACAAGCCCTTGGATTCCCATTCACTTAATGGATGATTCATCTCAAGATTCCAATATAAGGGCTTGTGTTCTTTGCTGACTTTAGTTAAAGTCAGGTGCCCCTGACTAGAACATTTTTCTAAGAGAAGGTGTTTTCAAAATTAAACATAATGCCATGTTTAAGTTCATTTAAAATATAAATAATTGTTGGATCGTTTTGATTTTTGGCGAGTATGTAATTTATAAGAAGTGCATTTAATCCGACGGTCAGTTTTTCAAAATCTAATTTGTGTTTTCCCCTAAAGATTGTAGACTATAGAGGTCACCTTACATATAGACAACATAGTTGTGTAAAGTGCAACTTATAACAACATTGTTTCTGTCATCCTGAACAAAGACAGAACTTGAATAATTGAATAGAAAGAGAGAGTTAATTAACTCAACACAAGAAAGAAGACTTGACTTATTATATAGGAAATTGTGAACCGGCTTTCCGTCTCGAATATATTTTGCTGCGTCCACGTCATCACTGTGCGTGATTTGGGATTTTTTGAAAATAAATGAGTCGCCACCTTATTTTTAAGGAATAAGGAAACCATAAAAATATTTTATTTTCAATAAAACAAAACAAATTCCATTTAATGAAAAGACGATCTGCGAACCAAAGATGGATCCGGGGGCTAGGTTACAACATGGGAAGGTTCCAAGTTCTTATTTGTAGGCACCCACCTCGTCCTAATTAAAGGACTTCTGATTTATTTGGGCTATTTAAAATCATAATGCAAACAATTCTAAATAATCTAATCAACCAATGAAAATAGTGATATAAATGCAATAATCTGTATTAATAATAATAATAAAAATAATATACAAACAAACCCTAAAAACCTAGGACACCCCACTAGCATCCTAGGGCGGACTTGAGCCCTATTAGTGCCTACGTAACCTACTAGTGTTACCTAGCAAGTGTCAAAGTCAACGTAGTTCGACTACCCTAGGATTCTCCTATTGTAATGAACTACATCATTTAAAAGTATTCAATTTTGTCCAAGAGTCTATTTTCGAGAGTTTTCATACATTTGAAATTCTTTTGCAAAACAGTTTGATAATTAAAAGATTTCCAATGCGATTTGAATTTTAAAAGATAGAACTTATCTTTTAGAAGCAAACCTCAATTAAAGTTCCTTTTCAAATTAATCATCATCCATGGAATTTCATTCCAAAACTATTTCTTTTTCAAAGAAATCATTTCCAATACAAATTCTTTTAAAAGATTACCATTTCATGGGAAATCATTTAATAAACCAATTAATTTCAGTAAAAATCATTTTTAAAACCTCTCTCAAAGATAGACCTTTAAACTCATTAAAACACTTGAACTTGAATGCAATTCTTACAACAAAGGAAAGTCCTAGGGAAGGTCAAGTGACCTTCATAATCCTAGGGTATCTAACTAACCCTAAGTTAGTCTAAAAACCTAAAACACTAATGCAATGCATGCTAGAATTTAAACAAAATAAGCAAGGATGCATGAATTAATTCTAACAATACATGAAAAATGTTCCTAAATGCATACTAATTCAACTATGTGAACTTAGGCATATTTCTAAGTTGAATTTGACCCTAAAAATGATTTTTAGAATAATTTAAGACCACTTTTCAATTATGGACAGATTCGAGTGTGGACCTTAAACGGTTAAACCATTCTAAAAGCCTTGAAAATAAAGAATAAAAAGAAATGGGAATCCTAGCATGCATTCTACATGAATATGCTATGAGACAATATAAAGAAACTATGCAAAAATATGGCTTAAGAATGGTAATTAAGCCACTTTAAAGTATATATTCAAATCTGGACAGATTTGAATACATGCTTTAAATAGCTTAAAAAAGCATTATTAATCCATGGAAAATAATAAACAAATATCCTAACATGCATACTAACATGTTAAAGCAAGAAAACTATGGAAAAAACCATCCATATAGATCATGTTTTCCTTAATTATCACAAGGGTAGAGACTCACCTTCGCCATGCTCCCTCGAACACAATTCATATAACACTCTCAAACATTAATATTTTCAATCATTAAGGAAGAAAAAGATCAAGAAGAATGTTATGAATAAGCCTAAACTCAAAACTATCCTAAGATATTAATATGCAATTCAATAACATATGCATGAAATATTCAACACATAGACTCATTCTAAACACAAAGACCATACATGCATAGATTCAGAAATCATACTAAAACAAAAAGTAATATGCATTAAATAACTCCTAACATGCATCCTAACACAATCATATCTCCTAAAATATGCTCCTATCAACCAAACCATGATTAACATACACACAATATAATGAAAGACTCAAACAAGACACTAAACATAGACTAAACATATCAAATATGTAAAACAGAAAACATATCCTACTCAAAATATGCTAAACAATGCATGAATCATGAAAACCTTTAACCCAAAACTAACATACAAGGTTCAAGGTTACATCTCACCCTAAATCATGCGTACAAGAAGAGGGAACTAAGACATATATTCTGTAAAAAACTAAACTACTCGAAAATACTCAATTCCTAACTATGTTATGCAAAATCGAATTCTAAACACAATGGGGTATGAACCCTTACCTTTTTGCCTTCTTCTTCCTTGCTCGTAGCTATCTCCTTCAAGCTCCCAAGCTCTGGAATTCTTTTTAAGCTCTAGTTCTCTCTTGAATGATGAACCAAAAATAAAAATCCCCCCTAAAAGACTCTATCAAAGTTTATTTATAGAGATAGGGTAAAGAACCATTGAATGATTGAGATTAATCCATCCAAGATCATCCTAGGGCTAAGGATGAATCTCCTTAGAGTCCTCAGACTGAATTATACTGAATTATCTCCAAAAAATCGAGCAAAGTAATACCAACGAAACAAAATGAATTGGTAAAAAAGGGGTGTCCACAGAAGCCCCTCGTTGGTGTTTTATGGCTTCGCCAACGAAACAAAATGACATTCCATTTTCATGCTTCGATGATCCCGGGAGCCAAATAATCAAACACACATCAATAAACCTCAAAAATAAATATTTATGTGATATTGCTCTCACGAAAATATTTTGTGAATCACAAAACAAACCATCATTTTATATGATACTTCTCTCACAGAAAATCTTTTCAAAAATCATTTTATATGATACCTCTCTCACACAAAATATTTTTGAACCATTTTTATGTGGTACTTCTCTCACATAAAAATATTTTAAAATCATTATTTCTATGGTACTTCTCCCATATAAACATATTTTCGAATCGTCTTTTATATGGTACTTCTCCCATACAAAATATTTTCAAATCATCATTTATATGGTACTTCTCCCATACAAAATGTTTTCGAATCATTTATTTAATGTGATACTTTTCTCACAAAAGATATTTTCAAATCATTACTTTATATGGTACTTCTCCCATACAAAATATTTTCAAATCATTATTTATATGGTACTTCTCCCATACAATATGTTTTCAAATCATTTATTTAATGTGATACTTCTCTCACAAAAAATATTTTAATTTCAAATCATTACTTTATATGGTACTTCTCCCATACAAAATATTTTCAAATAATTTATTTAATGTGATACTTCTCACACAAAAAATATTTTCAAATCATTACTTTATATGGTACTTCTCCCATATAAAATATTTTCAAATCATTATTTATATGGTACTTCTCCCATACAAAAAATTTTCAAATCATTACTTTTTATGGTACTTCTCCCATACAAAATATTTATTTAATGTTATACTTCTCTCACAAAAAATATTTTCAAATTATTACTTTATATGGTACTTCTCCCATACAAAATGTTTTCAAATCATTTATTTAATGTGATACTTCTCTCACAAAAAATATTTTCAAATCATTTATTTATGTGGTACTTCTCCCACAAAAAATATTTTCCAAAATCATCATTTAAGAGTGATTTTTATACAAAAATGAATTAATTTTTCAAGAAAATTCGAACAAAAAATCAAAAATAAAAAAAGGGGGGGGGGGGGGGG
>JAESVK010049579.1:1508-12149 GCA_017140935.1 Hamamelis virginiana | reverse complement strand
AAACCCAAAAACCCCAAATATTAGCCGAGAAAGAACAATAAAATTCCTCCATGAATACTCATCAGGAGGAATATTTGGAACCCTGTTACTGCTGGAAGGCACATTAATAGATCTCTTGACCCTCAATTTCCTATAAACATTAAAAAAAATGGTAAATATTTTAAAATCAAGCAAAGATAACACAATTGAATGCCAGAATGTCAAAAAATCTAACCTCCTCTTTGAGCAGTGGCATTTACCACTGTTACCACATTTAACACTCCCATCTTCACCCCTACCACTACAGCTCCTCCTGTGGTGTTGGGAATTCTGATTGGAAAAAAATTAAAAGGAACAAACATAGAAAAATATTTATGAAACAAAATAAAAATAAAAACCTACCTCAAATCGGATGATGGTTAGGGTTTCAGGGGACAGGGGATTAGAGCGGCCTGCATTTTCACTCTCCCTATTTCCTTTTTCGGAGAGAGTAATGGGAAAAGTGAGAGAACGAAATGGGTTAGGGTTAGAAATGGGGTTAAGTTTTAGGGTTTCTTACTAGTTTAAGTCGCGGGAGGAGAGGGAAGGAGACGGTGAAGATGCAAATCGAGTGAAGCAACCCCAAAGTAAGTTTCACCTGGTGATCATGGAGAAGATCGAGAAGGAAGTCCAGAAGCTGAAGGATGTAGGCTTCATCCGTGAAGAACAGCCCCCAAACTGGTAGGCGAACCATCACCTGCTTCGTCCTCAAAACAATTCCTTTAGGGTTTGAGAGAGGGTTCAGGGAGATGATTCGTTGCAAGGATTTGGAGGTGTCGGCGTTCAAGGATTGGAGGAGAGAGATAGGAGTGAGATCGCATGGAGGAGAGAGATAGAGAGTGAGATCGAATATTGCAGACAGAGTGAGAGATGAGTGATTGAGGGGGGGCAAATAAGATATATCAAAACGGCGTCGTTTTGATATTTTCGAAAAAAAAATTAAAATAACTTATCCCATAAAACGACGTCGTTTTGATTTTTCCGAAAAAAAATAATTTAAAAAATAGATCCCCGAAACGGCGTCGCTTTGATATTTCCAAAAAAAAACGAAGAGGTACTCTAAACGACGTCGTGTTGTAAAATTATACAAAAGAGGACAGTTTTTAAAACCGTCCTTAAAAGTATATATTTTTAAGGACAGTTTTAAAAAGCCGTCCTCTTTGTATATTTTTAAGGACGGTTTTTTAAGACCGTCCTTAAAACCCTTTCCTCCTCATGTCCCCTTTTTAACTTATTGTAGTAGTGTCATGTACTTCACAATCAGTTTTACAATCGACTCCGAATGAAATCCACGACAATGAATGTAATTATCCATCTCCTTAAGTAGCTAGAGAAGAAACTTTTTCACCATGGATGACTTTACCTGAAAGAAATTACATAAAAAAGATATAATTTATCAAACTGCAGGAGGCTGTTGCTTAGGAGATTATCATCTTGAAACACATTGACCGGATGATCTAGGAAATATATACATATATATATATATATAAGCCAATGTGTGTGTGTGTGTGTGTGTGACATAGAAATGTTGTTAAAGAGAATAATACTAATTGGAGACACAACTGAGCCAAAAGAATGAATTTCTATCAAATCGCTTCAGGTACTTGACCTAATTGTAGTTCCAAGATCAACTACGTTTTGCAGGTTGCAATATGATATCTTATGTCCTTTTATTTAGAGAAGAAGAAAAAGAAAACAAAAATATCTTACCATATATCCACAATATGATATCTTATGTCCTTCCATTCAACAATAATTTGCCAAATTGCACATGATTTAGGACTTCAAGTAATTTAGTGAAAATATTTAAGCATCTTGGCTTCAACCTCTCTTCAGTACACTGATTTTACTCTATTCACCAAGGAATATAAGTTACTAAACTTTCAATCTCCTGGACAAAACTTTGGCCACAACTTTATATAAGTTACTAAACTATTTGGCCTAAAGTACAGTTATATACTTTCAAGGACCTTTCCTTTTTGGGAATAAGGCAAACAAAAGTGGAATTTGTACAAGAATTCACAGTCCCATTATCATAAAATTCTATAAATAAATAATAATAAATATGGGGATATAACCCATAACCCCCTAGTGTAGTGGTAGTAGACCCAAAACCCCTTCTGAAAAAGTCAGAATTTTATATTTACCCATCTAGTATGATCTGACATATATACCCTCAATTAATTACTAGAAATTCAATTTTTTTACTATTTTCAATTTGGGACGAAAATGGTTAGGATGAGCTCCAAATCCCAAATCCTATCAGATATTTCAAATTCTTTAAACTTATCTCTTAACCCATCTAATTATTTAAACTTATCTTATCCAATAACTTTCCCACTAAAGTGGCCATCCAATTCTATGTATAAAAATTCCCTAATAACTATATATAACTCATTCTTGCTGATTTTCCTAGAGGAATTAAGTTTTGTCCAGTATATACTTACAGAGACTGGACCTCAGATAGGACGACTGAGCCCTAAAATCCCGAGCTTTACAACGAACCCCCTTTCAATTGATTGTGAGGAAATAGCAAGAAAGCCCAACATTGATTTAAGTTAAGGAACTGTAAAGGGTTTTTGGTTCTTCATCGTATTGACAAAAGACTGAAAGTCAGAAAAACTTACGAAAATAACGAGGAAAACAGGAAACTAAGCAGATGGTGATGGTATTACTAGAGAAATATTATTTAATTTACCAAAAGTAGAATAGGAAATGAGTTTAGCAGCAACAAATTACTATCCACTACTTTCAAACAAAGTAAATCAACAACAATAATGAGAGAGAGAGAGATCGAGAGAGAGAGAGATTCACCGAATTACGCTCAATCTGCCAAAAAATTTGATTTCTTTGTAGGATAAATAATCTTGGAATATGATGGAAGGTACATGTTGGACTTTGAAAGAATCCTCTCCTCCTCGAAGCCTATTGTTGAATTCTTCTGACATACGTACAATCTTCAATTCACGAAGGGTAGTGATGAACCTCAGTCCATCCGGAACCATCTTCAACTTCTTACAATACCTAATTGTTAATTCATAGAGACAGGGCATGGCTTCTTCACCCACAAACCATTCCTCCAAGTTGGTCAATTCTATGAGTTTTAAAGATTTGAGTCGCGGAAAGCCTTTCGAAGAACAAACCATTTTCTTCCCATTGAATGAAAACCGATCTAAGGCGAGGATGGTTAAGTTTGGCAGCTTCTCCAGTGTCGCCATAGGGTCTTCCTCAAGTTTAGAATCCCTTAAGGTTAGCTTAGTGAGGTTTGGAGGATATTTAAATCGGTGGAATTCTGGTAGTTTCTCTTTCGTCCCTCTTAAATACAGTTTACAAAGGTTAGGACAACCAGAAAGTAGCCCTTGTAAATCAGTTTCCTCAGCAATAATATTAGAGAAGTACCAATCTATGTTTAAGGAAAGAATACAATTGAAGTTGTCACGTGATGATCTCTGAACTTCCACCAATTCTTTAAGGCTCTTCACTTCTATTCTTAATTTTTTAAGCCTCGTCAATTTGGCCAGCCCCTTAATATCAAATATTCTTGAATCAAAGCCTTTTAATGTCTGTAGGTCCCTAAAAATATCCACTCGCAATTTACCACAACACTTCATCTGTCTTGAAAGATTTAGATGTCTCAATTGTTCCATCTTCCATATCACATTTGGTATCTGCACCCTTGAGAAGTAAGGATTCCTTAAAATTAGGGTCTATAAGCACCTCAAATTGCCGATAGATGATGGCAATTTTCCTGAACGAGAAAAACGTAAACTCAAGTACCTCAAGTGTATTAAGTTTCCTATTGCAATTGTTAACTTTTTTCTTATACGACATTGTTCCAAATCTAATATTTTAAGCAATTTAAAGTCACTGAACCCATATTTCACTTTTTGCCAAATTACTGTACCAAACTTATGAGTGCTAAAGAATGAAAGAGACAGGAGGTTAAGGGTTCTTTGTTGTTTAGGAAAATATTTCAAATCTTCTTCACCCAAATAAACAACAGGTCTATGTGCTTGATGAGTTGAAGAAAAAGAACCCACGTGCTTATTTCCATCTTGAAGATGAATAATCTCAAGAAAATTTTCTTGACTTGCTTTTAACAAGCATAGGTCTCGCATAAGATCGTGCAGGTGGCAAGTCTTGACTCTTCCAGTTGACCCCACTACTCCTATTTGCACCATGCACCTATACATCAACTCACCTAAGTAATCCTGTGCAATGTCCTCCAATATTGTTTCTTCTCCCACGACTTCATACTGCGTTGATGACACAATGCCTTCTGCCACCCACATCCTAACCAATTTCTTTGTGGGTATTTCGAAATCCTCTGGAAAATGGCTCAAATGAAGAAAGCATGCTTTCAAGTGGTATGGCAGTTCATGGTAGCTTAAATCCAAAACCTCAAATAATCCCGAATCTTGTTGTTCTTGGCCTTTGGCTCTTCTTAAGTTGGAACTAATGTTTTTATGCACCATTTCCCATTCATTCAATGTGCGTTTTTTTGCCAAAATACCCCCAAGCACAATGATAGCCAATGGTAAACCTTTGCATCTTTCAACCATTTTCCTCCCTAACTTTTCCACATCTTCGTTATTTCTAAAGTCTACAACTAAAAGAAAGGCAAATTAATTAATAGTTCATCTCCAAAAAACTGAATATAGATATATAAACAACTAATAAAGTGAACAAAATTAATATAACAAAACTATTAGTTTGCAAATGGAAAACTATAGATTACTTTTAGTAGAAAATAACTATAATGAAGTTTATTGTGTTTCAGGGGAGTTGCAAGATCTAAATTAAAATTGCTTAATTATCCAATCATATTTATTTAATATTTATGCTTTCATCTTAAAGAAATTTGAGAATTTATAGTTGTAGACTAGGAAAAAAAAACATTTTTGAACAATTGAATTCTCTAAACGTTGGGGAGTCACCAAACTATTATTTTCCAAAAAAATTTAGAATTATTCCTAGCGGTCATAAGTTATGATATATAACTATATTTATCTAAAGTCTACTCTTTGTCATTTTCCCTGTCTTGAAAAACAAATGTGCTAATTGGGTTTTAATTAAATAGACTATTACCTGGATCATCATGTTTTCCAGATGGGAAGGCCTTCTTCAGTAATAATTCCAGACTCTCTTCTTCCTCTAGACAGGGCAGTTCGTGGAGAAAGCAACTCGGAGCTACCTCTTTATTGCGAGTTGTGAGCAACACTTTGCTGCCCGCCTTTCTAACTGGGAATGCAGGATATAAATCATTCTAAGCTTCAGCTGTCCAAATGTCATCAATGATCACCAAACATTTTTTTCTCTTGTAGGACTTGATAAACCTTCTTCGCTACTTCTACGCTCGCAGTCCTTTATTTCCTCTCTCTGCTCTTTAGATGGAGAGATAAGATCAAATAGAATTCCTTCCCAAACATCTCTTCTTTGGCATTGTTGTGATATATAAGCCCACACGGAGCCATCGAAATGATGCCTAATACCACTGTGATGGAAAACCTTTTTAGCAAGAGTGATATTGCCCAGACCACCCATACCACAAATAGAAACAACTCCGGATCCATAGTTTTCCTCCTCCTCATTCACCAGCTGTGCCACCAAAATCTCAACGTCTCCCTCCAACCCAACTGTATACTCTTCAGGAACATGACCATAGGATTGCTTCCTCTGTCGACGTTGAATCCCTTGCGCAGAACTTGAGGCTTCCTCAGGACTTGTTATTGGTTTTATGCCATAAGTCTGCAAACTTCTTGTGAGGTAGAGATGGTGGTTGTAATTACCTAAATCTGGGAGCCAACCTTGTGAAGTTCTACGGCCTCATCAAAGATACAAGCACACCTTTTGAATGCATTTTGTATTCGTCCTCTTCTTCTGGATTCAATTTTGAGGGCGAAAGTTTCAATGACAATCTCGGCATCATAAGCAGCTTCTCTAATTTCTGAAACCCAAGCCTGAACTTGAGGCTCTTGCCTTTTATCTGCAGCTTCTAGGAAGCCTTGCATCAACTTCAGCTCGATTTGCATCTGCTTGGCTTTCCCGCTAACCCCGGCTAAGAAATTTGTTTCTTGGATGAGCAAATCACCGATCAGTTTCATAACAGAGGATATTACAGGCCCCGCAGCCATCTTCTTTCCCCCAAAGAAGAAGAAAGTTTAAATGACAAAAGTCTCTCTTTACTTTGTAACAGTGACAATATATTTGTGAGCTGGAGGCGTTTTGACTACATGAGTTTCCTAGATATTGAGGCCAGAGGGGCATCACATGGTGTAATTAAAAAGCATTAGAGGCCAGAGGGGCATCACATGGTTTCTTCATCATGCGCAATATTTCTTTGATGTTAATTTCTAGTGTGTTTTTTTTTATTGTCACTAGCTATATAGTACTTAAAATTAATCTGACTCTGTTTTCTTTCTTTTGTTTTGTTCCCCACTAGTTAATTTAATAATTAACAATTGAGGAGGAAGCTTCTTCGAGTGTTCAAAAATCCAAATAGCACATGAAGTCTCTCTGGCAACACATGTAGTATTCTCTCAAATAAACACCTACATCTATGCTGCATCACACAAACTTGTTCGGCTAAAAATCTCTTCTCACGTGATGAGTGTGTGTGCAGGCGTGCCAGGATTAATTAAAGTCTGGAGATCATTTGAACACGAACCCAAGCACCTGTCTAGGCAGGAGAAGCTTAAAATCGAGGATCTCAATACCTAGAAGGTCACTGTTCTTACGATCAGGCGATTAACGGAAGTCAGGGGTTCTACTTCCTATGGGTCTCGAAATTGAATGTCCAGAACAGGAAATCAATAATATAAAATGAGAAAGAAACATTGATTGAAATTAAATTGAAAAGGAATTGCATTGCATTGAAGAAAATAAAATACTTACAAGGGGTATGCTTACCGAAATTGGGAAATCCATAACTGAATGCTTGAAAGGAAAGATATTGAATTGAAAATGACTAAATACAATGTTAGAAATCGAAAATGGAATTGGAAACTTAAACAAAAAAGCTTGAAAACTAAAAATTGCAAGGCATGTGTGAACCAGCCAACCTGATCGGGAGGCCTCTCGTTTACTTTGGGGGTGTTTCTTGAGTGGATTGTGGATGATGTTTATCTGTCTCGATTTATCCTTCTCTATTATCCTTTTCTATTATCCACGTTTATCCTTCTCTATTATCCACTTAAGATTGGGTTTTTGAAAAAGGAATGAGAGTTTATAAAAAAACTAGTAGTCGCCACCTTATTTTTAGGGAACAAGGAAACCACAAAAAGAGTTTTATTTTCAATAAAACATTGACCCCATATTTTGGAAAAGCATGGTCTTTCGAATCAAAGTTGGATTCGGGGGCTAGGTTACGAAGTGGGAAGGTTCCAAGGAACTCCTTGTAGGCATCCACTTCGCCCTAATTAAAGGTCTCCTAATTAAGTTTGGGCTTTATCAAAATCTTTTCAAAACAATCCTAGCATATCTATTCAACCACAAAATATGAATATTAATATATAATAATAATAATATATAGTACAAAAGTATACATAATCCTAAGGATCTTAGGAGACTAGAAGTCAACCTAAGATTGGACTTGCGCCCTATTGACTGCCTACGTACCTTATCAATTGCTTGACAAAGATCAAAGTCCACGTAGTTCGATTACCCTAGGACTCTCCTATTATAATAAACCACATAATCGTAGAGATTATATCTTATCTTGGACTATAGCTTCGAGAGTTTGAGTTTGATCAAAACACTTGTTATGAGAGATGGAATTTCATTCCATTTTGAATTCTTTCAAAATCACTTTTAGAATTGTTCTCGAAGTAGAATCCTAGGTAAAATAAAACTCTATTCTTATTGTAATTCTTACAACAAAGAAGAGTCCTAAGTGGGGTCAAGTGACCCCCCTAATCCTAGGGTTTCTAGCTAATCCTAGGTTAGTCTAAATACCTAAAATACTAAAATATGCATGCTGGAAAATTCTAGAAAATAGGTAAAAAATGCAACCAAGTATGTGAACAATGCATGTAAATGTCATAAATGCAATCTATGTTAGCTATGGGAACCTAGGCATGTTTCTAAGGTAGTTTGGACCTAAAAAAAATGAGTTTTAGTGCACTTTTATGTCACTTTAAATCCATGGACAGATTTATATGCAACCAAAGAGTAGTTTAAAACCCAAAAATAAAAGAATAAAAAAGAGTGTAAATGACCTAATGTGCAACCTAGTATGATATGCTAATTTATTCCATACAATATGCTTGAAAACAACACTTTATTCATAGGAAATAAACACAAGGGTAAAGTCTTACCTTTTGCATGCTCCCTCGAACACAATTGATATTTTTAAGCACACTTTAAGAGATAAAAATAAACTAACAAACCTAATATGAACAATGCAAACTCATCCTAACAATATTACTAACATGTGATTATTTTGCATAAACTAACCTAACATGATTACTAACCTAAAAGACTTAAACATGCATGAACCTAATCCTAAATATCCAATCCTATTATGGTATGACTAAAGAAGAATGGAAGAAGAGAAATATGCATACATATTATAAAAATAATTTCTAAAGAAACTATAAACTAGCCTATCATGCATACTAAAGAAATACGACCTAAACTATGCATGCTAACAATGAACTATATCCTATGCATGCATACTAATAATAAAATAAATCCTATGCATACTTAAAGAAATAAAACCTAATCTACCATGATTAAAGAAGAAGAAGAAGAAGAAAAAGAAGAAAACAAAACTTTAAACTACAAGCTACCAACCTCTTTCTTTGCCTCCTTCCCTCTTGCTCCAAGCCTTCTCCTCAAGCTCCAAGGACTCCAAGGAACTCAAGGACTTTAGAACTTAAGCTAGAGTGCTATGGGAGAAGCTTGTGCAATTACTCAAGCTTCTACTCTCCAAGCTAGCTCTCTAAAGCTTATTCTGTGTGTTAAAACTGATTTCAAGGCCCTCTATTTATAGGAAGGCCTGAGTTTGATCAATGGCTAAGTTTAAATTCCTTAGGAATGATCCAAGGGCTCAAAACCAGTCTTCCAAGATGTTTGAACTCATCCCAAAGTCCCCATGGCCGAACTGGACACATGGCAGGGCTTGGAAGAGTCCCGGGCAGAAATTACACTGAAAATTAGTAGTTATTGGTTAAAAAGATCGACGACCATCCACTCTAGGACGGTTAGCCGTCCCTTATGGACGGTTGGCCATCCTTTATGGACGATCATCGATCCACCATCCCCAAAATTACCCTATGTGGGCCTATCTCAGTCCGTTTCGACCCGGTTTCGGCTTTTTTCGGCTTTTCGGGCCTGTTTTAAGTCCAAATTTGACGATTCAAGCCCCGAAACGATCGTGATTCGATTCTCCATATTTTAAGAAGTGTTTGAAGTGAAAATGAATTGACCAATGTCAAAGGTTTAAGGGAAAGTCGACCAATTAGCTGTTTAGGACCTGCCGGGCCCAAATTAGGGTTTTGAAATTTGCTAACCGATTGCTTTCGAAATCATTTCTTCTTCTTAAAACAAGTTTTAAAATGTTTTAGGAAAGTGTTTTGAAGCCTTTGAAGGCTTTGGTTTGATAAAAATATCGAATCCCGGTCGCTTCCGGTTGAAACCCTAATCTGGGCTTTTGAAAGGGCGTTTCGAGCCTTTCGAGCCAAATATGAGCCAAAAGGTTTTACAGATCTTGCCACCGATCAACTTAGCTACCAAACACACTTTAAATATCTATGCCAAAATTTCGAGACCATTCGAGAAAAGATCGACAGTCATTCAGGGCTTTTGTGATTCAAAGGACAAAACTGTCCTTCTGTCACAAAAGGCCTTATTTTCTATTAAGCCTGACTCGGAATGCCATGGGATTTTGCAGGGATGTTCCTAGAATCTCTAAAAACCTAATGCAAAAAGAATCGACTCAATCTGACCTAAAAACCTACATGCGATAATGACCTCTATCTAATTACCGACAAAGGGTAAAACTGGGAACTTAGGGTTTTGACACCCTATTTCACCTCTAATCACAGGCAACCATTCATGACCATACTCATGGTAAAAAATGGATGTCTACAGAAGCCCCTCGTTGATGTTCATGGCTTCGCCAGTAAATATCAACGAAATAAAATGACATCCCATTTTTGACACAATAAAAGAGGGATAATCGAACCAATTACTTAACTATCAGAATCATCTTGAAAGCTTTGCTTCAAATTCTTACTTTCTAGAAGTCTCACTTCTAGTTATCTCAAGGATTTTCAATCCTTTTGGAAATTACATTTCCAATTCTCATTAAACTTAGCAGTTTTCGACTGTCCTAGAAATTTCATTTCTAATCATCTCAAGGATTTTCAATCCTTTTGGAAATTTTATTTCCAATTATCTAAAAACTTGGGAGTCTTCGACTCCTTCTAGAAATTTCATTTCTGGTTATTTTTAGGATTTTCAATCCTTTTGGAAATTTCATTTCCAATCACCATAAAACTTTGAGAGTTTTCAACTCAACCTAGAAATTTCACTTCTAATTATCTCAAGGATTTTCAATCCTTTTGGAAATTTCATTTCCAAGCATCATAAAACTTTGAGAGTTTTCAACTCATCCTAGAA
>JAESVK010049577.1:0-11106 GCA_017140935.1 Hamamelis virginiana | reverse complement strand
TAGATAGATCTACATAAACCATTATCAAAACATTAAGTTGGACAATGTAACATACCTTTCAAAAAATTTGTTTGAATAACTTGAATCAACCAAATAAAGCAACCACATCTTTACAGCAACTCCAAAAAGTTTAATAGTCTATCTTTCTTTTGTATCTCTGAAGAAATGTAAAAAGTTGGGGATCCAAAATTTTATCCTTATCCCAAGCCAAAGGATTATCTAATTGTTGTATGCATTGATCAAGCTGTCCTCTGGTGAGGAAATGATCCTTTAGATGAATGAATTCCATTTGATATTTTTGGGGAGAACTTCCATTTAGCCTATGTGCTGTTAATTGCCTTGCTTGCAGGGAATTCATTCCTTTTAGATAAGTCTAATTGTTATTTTAACCTCTATGCCGTTATTTTTGGGTTTTACTGTTATTTTAGCCTCTGTGCCATTATTAATTCCTTTTAGATAAGATCATGTTATATTTGAAAATATGCTGAAAATAAAAATTTTGCTGAAATTAAGGAAAGGGGTATATTAGACAATATATAATCGTAGTTGACTTTATATTTGGCCTGGAGGGGCCTATCGGTATAGCATCTTATGGTTTGGACTTCTTGATAAATAAAATCGCATTTAGGGTCCTATTGATCATTTTCCCTAAAAAGAAATGGGCTAGATCTAGATGACCCAACCCAATTTGGTCGGTTGGATGGACATCGCGTGTGTGGTAGACTTGGCCCAATCCCACATAGGTCCTTCCCCTTCCACAAAACATTGGTACCCCTTGGGGCCCAACCCATATCTTCAAGGTATTCACTTACAAATTGAGAAACTTCCCATCTTTTTTCCAATGTGGGATAGAGTTCAATTTCATTCATAAGTGAATAACTTTAGTTATTAAATTTTCATTCAATACTTTAAGTATTTGAGCATGTTCAATGTTATTTCTTAATCTACTCCATTAGTAAATTATATTATAATATAGTCCTACCACAAATTAGTGGTGGACCCCACATATTAATTATGAACTTAATATGCTAAAATACTAACAAATCCCTGTATGCAACATGACTAAAATAGGACTAGAAGTATTAAGAAAACTACTAGTAGTAGTAGTATTAGTAGCAGCAGCAGTAATGTGTTAGCCTTAAGATTGTGAGTATTCATACACCATTTAACAAATACACATGCTTTTCAATATAGATATGAGGTGTCTGACATTTTAACCTCAAAAAGAAAAAAAGAAAGAAAGAAAAATAGAAGTAATTCAACCATGGATACAAGATGGGTTCATAGTCTAAACAACAGAATGGCAAATAATAGATGTTTCCTTTATGCATGGGTTCTACAATGAACATGAATACAGGTATCCACCAAAAGCTTTCGAACTCATAACCAGAAAATAGTTGAGGAAATTACTAGGGATTTACATGTTCATAACTCTTTCCGAATAAAATCACTATAAAAATGATGAACTTTGGATATTATACTATAAAAACATTTTATGCCAAAAATAGCTTAGTGAAAATGATTTGGCAGCTCAGTGATTGACAACCCGAATCCATATCATTTGAATGATTATTTTGAAGGAAAATAAAACATCTAAAATAAATAGATAAAATAGGGAATGAGAACAGTAGTCTTACAGTCTCTGCAAGCTGCTTAAATTTCCAAGGTTTTCATGAAGTGTTCCACTAAACTGATTATCCTCCAAGACCCTGGAAAAGACAATTCAAATTATAATCGAAGTTAGGCATCAGTCATTACTGTAATAGACAGATAATTCTATTTAATGACTTACAACTGCTGAAGTGTACCAATGTCACCAATTTCCTTAGACATCGAACCATTGATGCGGTTTCCCAGAAGGGTTCTGCATCATACCAATAGTTACAAATTTCAGGAATGGTTAACTATTCACTAGTCATCAAGAAAATAAAGGCTTTCATATTTACAAATGAAAGTAATCACAACTTACAGAATAGTAAGATTAGGGAGCTGACCAAGACTCACTGGGATTGTTCCATTGATATAGTTGCGAGTGAGATCACTGTTGAAAAAAGAAACTTCACCAACTCTTTCTCAATTTGAAATCATCAGTAAATAATGAGGTGCAAGTCTTTCACGGTGGTAGTTGGATTCTATTGTTATATTGGAGGGACTATACATAGTTAAGAAGAAGAGTCACTAGTGAATCTGGGGACTTCAAAGGGTTTTTGGATGTCCTCTGATCAGTCCAGTGCATTTTACGTAGCTCTGGTCTAATGATGGCCTGCCTTAATCTACATGGGACATTCAAACGGCCCATTAGAATCCAACCTTTGTACTCAAGTGAATCTGTCTAGAAAATTGAATGAACAAATGGAACAAGAAGCTAACGAACTAATGAGCTAAATTGACTTCTCAATGTAGAGAAACATGCATCACTCACATTTCTCGCAAATATGTAAGATTTCCATATTCAGCAGGTAGAACTCCTGTTAGATTGAGACCCTTCAGCTGGCTGCAATCCACGCAAAAATAAATAAATAAATAAAAAGAATTAGTATGTTAAACTAAATAACTAGACCTTGTACTAATCCTAGAGTGATCAGGCCCAAAAATCAATTTGATCTCTGAAAAAAATTTTAAAAGTTTGCAAAAGGTGGACAAAATAATTGAAAATTGTTGTCCAAAAAGTCTCGAAGAGAGCAAGGTCATTCAGCACAGTAAAATGGACAAAATAACTTTTTTCTTAATAGTCATTTATTTGACACCAGCAATCTGCCAAGCAAGGCCTCTCTAGAGATAGGTCATTTCAGCACAGTAAAATGTGCAACATGCTCACTGCTGCACACTGCTAATGATGGAAAATCCATTCTTGAGATTGAGACTGATAAGAAAAAAGTTCCAACTTTGTTAATAATGAGACAAATCCAAATTTCACCAAGTCAAACTCGAACAAATGACTTGAGTTGATTGATTAGTAGAAAATCAATATTCCATGGTAAAGCACATATGAAGCAAATGACTATAACTATTGTTCACATGAATTGCCACACGTACACACACACACACACACATATATAGGATAGGAAGACTTGGTCATACATGTTTGTGACATGGCAAACAGTGCTGCTGTTGTAAGTACAGTCGCAGGTGACATTGCTTAGAATATCGCTGGTGATGGTCATGTTGAAGCCTGTACTCTGGTTGAAAGAAGTTCGGATGATGTTCCAAAAATTGTTGTTTAGTTTTGAGGATATTGTTTGCAGAGTTTCCACTGTGACATATAAAAATGGATTAGTAATATGCATTAATAAATGTATAATGAAGAATGGTTAGAAAAAAAAAAAAAAAAAACAACAAACCAACTATAATTTTCTGATCATAATCAATAGCAAACCAATATTTATAAGTGCCAAATCTTTAAAATTGCCTTATAGAATATGCATTAGGTGAAGGAGAACTGCTAGTGTTTGTGCATTATATTTTGATCTAGTGGGGCATGCGTTCCCACTTTCAAGAGTCAAGCATATAAAAATGGTGATGAAGATTGCTTTGTTTCGTGAAACGAATGCATATCAAGTATTGAACACATTCATTTTATATGATATGTCATCATTTTGTATGGGAATTTATTTCACATGAGCAAGGGTGCAAATGACAGTTTTGGTGACTGATGCTAACATTCCTCCACCACATACACGACCCGTGATCACTTTTCTAAGCTAACACGACACAATTGGTATATTTTGTGAAGAAAATGCTTTACAGCACCTATTTTTTCCCTCATATATACACTGGTTTGCATGTGCCAAGCCTCTGTACGCAATAGCAATTGCAGGTCCATGATTTTTTGGTTTTTATTCCGTGGTCCAAGATTAATATGCTGTATATGGAGAAAAATCTTTTTTTTTTATTACTTTAAATATATTTTGATCGGTCAAAGATGTTCACATGTACAGCCAAAGTTAGGCTGCCAAAAGCATTCAATTACTAAATTTTACATGGTATCAGAGCTTGTAGGCTCACACCCTTCTAAACCTCACACGGCTGATTCATTTTCTTCAACTTTCACCATTCCTAAAATCGCCCACCTTATCTCTGTGAAACTTGATAGATCAAACTATCTATTATGGGTTTCTCAATTTTTACCAGTTCTTCGCAGTCATGACCTATTGGGCATTGTTGATGGCTCAGAGCCATGCCCTCCAAAATTTCTAGCTGATTCCCAAGGGAAAGAAACTTCCACCATTAATCCAGAGTTTGTTGTCTGGAACAAAAAGGACCAATATCTATTAAGTTGGTTGAATGCCACTCTCTCTGATAGTGCACTTTCCACTGTTTATGGATTGAATACCTCTCGCCAAGTATGGAACTCTGTGGCAAATCGTTTTGCCTCGCAGTCACGGTCACGCGTCACTCATCTCAAGAGGCAACTACAGAATCTTCATCAAGACTCCCGTTCCTGTTCTGAATATCTTCAACTAGCAAAATCTTGGGCAGATCAACTTGCTGCTGTTGGCAAGCCAGTAGATGCTGAAGTTCTTATTTCATTTATCACTAGCAGACTCAATCTCGTTTACAATCCTTTCGTTACATCACTTTCGTTCGCATCTCGTGAGTCTCTATTGTCCTTTGATGATTTTCAGGCTGAATTGCTCAGTTATGAGATATTACTTGAAAATCAAAACCAGTCCATACCACCAGAAACAGGTGGATCTACATTCTACACTCACAAACCAAGCCATCAGTTGGCTCCCTCTTATAATCGCAAGCCTAAGTACCATGGTTCTCATAAACCCAATTTCAGTCGTCTAATCAACACCAACGACGCTCCTCAAATAGTGGTGGTATCACCTTTCCCTCTCGGTCTTCTTCAACCAATGGGGCTACTACCATTTTTAATAACAATCGATCACCGTGTCAGATATGTGGCAAAGCAAGTCATCAAGCCATCGATTGCAATCATCGGATGGATTTTTCTTATCAAGGCTGACACCCCCCTTCTCAACTTGCAGCAATGGTTGCTCAAATTAATGCCTCAATCAGTCAACAACCATGGTATGCAGACAGTGGGGCTAACAGTCATATCACAGCAGATCTTGACAACCTTTCTCTTCAAACTCCCGACTGTGACACTGAGGATGTAGCTGTGGGTAATGGTACTGCATTGCCAATTGCCAATACGGGTTCAACCACTATCACCATTCCATCTTCTCATTTTAAATTAAATAATATCCTTCATTGCCCTACAGCTGCTGCCAATCTCCTTTCAATTCAAAAATTTTCTAATGATAATAATTGTTATTTTGTACTCACCTCAACTCATTTTTTTGTGAAGGACAACTTCACGGGGCAGACTCTTTTACAAGGGCGGAGTGAACATGGTCTTTATCCCATACATCTTGAAAGAAATTCCATTAATAAATCAAGGAAACTAGCTGCCTTTCTTGGTGTCCGTACTACTTCTTCTATTTGGCATCATCGCTTGGGTCATCCCGCTCATCCTATTCTTAAGCAATTGCGAAGTTCTCATCACCTTCCTATTGTTGGTCCTATGGAGAGTTCTGGACTTTGTGAATCATGTCAAATGGCAAAAAGCAAGCATCTACCCTTTTCTCATTCTAATAAAATGTCTACATGTCCACTTGAAATAATTCATTCAGATGTATGGCGTTCCCCTATTTTATTTGTTAGTGGTTGCAAATATTATGTCACCTTTATTGATGATTTTTCTCGTTTTTCTT
The DNA here is from genome assembly GCA_017140935.1 of Hamamelis virginiana. NCBI lineage: Eukaryota > Viridiplantae > Streptophyta > Magnoliopsida > Saxifragales > Hamamelidaceae > Hamamelis > Hamamelis virginiana. The sequence goes on along the minus strand of JAESVK010049577.1, from coordinate 5,383 downwards.
GGCTATTTCCATTGCATGCAAAGTCTGATGTGTTTACTTGTTTTGTTAAATTTAAATGTTTGATAGAAAATCTTTAGTCATACAAAATCAAATATTTTCAATCCGATGGTGGTGGTGAATTTAGCAAAAGACAGTTTAACACATTCCTTGAATCCAATGGTATTATGCATCGCTTCGATCTCATGCCCTCATACATCTCAACAAAATGGCAATATTGCTGAGCGCAAACACCGACATATTGTTGAAACTGGTTTGGCTCTTCTTGCTCACTCTCATTTGCCTCTCAAGTATTGGGTTGATGCTTTTAACACTTTTGTTTACCTCATCAATTTGTTACCCACTTCTGTGTTGCAACATACTAATCCTTATACTAAACTTTTCATGTTGCACCAAATTATTCCTTCCTTCGTGTCTTTGGTTGTGCATGTTATCCTTTACTATGCCCATACAACTCTCACAAATTAGCTTTTCGTAGCAAAAAGTGCATTTTTCTTGGGTGTAGTTCTAATCATCGTGGCTATAGGTGTTTGGATCCAGAATCTAATCACATATATATACATTTCTCGCCATGTGGTATTGGATGAATTTTCTTTTCCATCTCAGGATAAGCTAGACCATGTCTACACTGTCAACTTGTGAAAGAGCTTCTACCATTGCTATTGCCCTTCCACCTCCTTTCATCAAACCATTGAAATCCATTTTGCCGCCTCTCCCCCAAGAGACCATTTTACCATCTCATTCCTTAAGCCCATCCTCATCCCCACAAGTTGAGCCCTCTCAACCAGTAGCTCTTCCCAATGACACCTCTATCCCCATTATGGCCTCTCAGTCATCTCACCAAATGGTTACTCGAGCTCGGTCAGGCACCTCTCGTCCAAAGGATTTCAGTGATTACCAACTTTACTACTCTACCAAGCATCTTTTGAAGGCTTTTCACATCTCTGACTTACCTTCTGAGCCATTATCCTATAGTCAGGCCATTAAACATCCCTCTTGGAGAGCAGCAATGAGTGAAGAATTTGATGCACTTCAACTTAATGGTACTTGGTCTCTCACTCCTCGGCCTCCCCACAAAAATGTGATTCGTAATAAAGGGGTTTACAAACTCAAACAAAAATTCGATGGTTCCATTGATCGCTACAAAGCTCACCTTGTTGCAAAGGGCTTTGATCAAAAGGATGGCATTGATTATACCGAGACATTTAGCCCTGTTGTTAAACCCACAACTATTCCTCTTGTGATCGTTCCCAGCACACAAACTTCTTTAGACATTGCCCAACATTGTTACGTACTGACATTTCAACAGTTTTTTAAAATAATAAAGAACAAAAGAGGAATTTAATGCTGAGAAGGTATAGTGCTAATAAATGATAATACTAATAATCGTAATTTTAATAATAATAATAATAACAACAATAAAAGGTCATTACACATCTGTGGACTTCAGCAGAGTGAACAAAAAAAATAAAAATAAAAATAAAAATCTTTAGCTCTAGTGAGGAAAAACAAGTTAACCATTGTTGTGAACATATTTTTTGATATTTACGTAATACAACATTTGATTCACTAATTACTGATCATGACACCAATCTGTCCATACAAGCCCACTAAACCTTCCATAATCAAGACCCATAGTGGCTTTGCAAAGAACACCATTGCAGTTGCTGGCAGAGAACCCAATATCTACTCCCACTATTTGACATAATTGTAAGAACTTTATTCCAAATATTCTGTATAAACTAATCAAACTGTAAAACTGAACAATTAAATAAAACTGTAAAATACTTACTTGTATACTCCTTCCAAGTTGTAGAATTTTTAAGTCAAGGCAAGTGTTAAACACTCTTTCCTTAAGACAAATTTCGTCCCTCCTAAGGTGCTTAGAGTTGCAGAACGTTTGCCTCCCAAGATACAATGACTTCAACACTCCAAAGAAAGCACTTCAATTGGAGTATTCCAGCGAACCAAAAGACTTATTTTCTCTCTCTCAAACACAATGCAGAAATGAAGATGAAGACAGTAAAAATGTAATTTCGGTATCTAATTGAATGCTTAAATTCGGCCTCTATAAACTCCTATTTATAGATATTTGGTGACCTTTCGTAGTTTCCCGAATGGCTACCTCAAAACAGTCACAATGGTTGGTACATCCATGTGCCTAATGCATCAATAACCGCCCAATTGAACTCTAACAAAAAGAAATGAGCTAGATCTAGATGACCTAGCCCGGTTTGGTTGGTGCACGTGTGGCAGACTTGGCCTAATCCTAAGCCCACATAGGTCCTTCCCCTTCCACAAAACATTGATACCCCTTGGGGCCCAACCCATATCTTCAAGGTATTCACTTATAAATTGAGAAACTTCCCATCTTTTTTCCAATGTGGGATAGAGTTCAATTTCATTCACAAGTGAATAACTTTAGTTATTAAATTTTCATTCAATACTTTAAGTATTTGAGCATGTTAAATGTTATTTATTAATCTACTCCATTAGTAGATTATATTATAATATAGTCCTACCACAAATTAGTGGTGGACCCCACATATTAATTATGAACATAATATGATCAAATACTAACAATAATAACACTCACAGAGAAAAAAAATAAAACTACATTTGTGCATGTGCTTGTCTGCAACATTGTAATTAAGACAAAACAGCTACCCAATTGATTCCTTGGTGCCAAAAGTCCAGGAAATTCAACCTCATAAGGTCTCCTTTTGAGCAAAAATTTGGGCCTTATCATAAGCCCGGCCCGGTTCCTTTGTAGTGTCCATGGTGCCAATCTAAAGCCTGGTCTGATTTTTCTGCCGTTGAATTCGAGCTACCCAATTTCACCAATGCTGTATTTGCCCTCTAATATAGTTTGGTGGGATTTGGAGGAGAACCTAAATGTCTCATAGGGATCAATATAGAACCAAAGAAATTAAGGTTTTATTTTTATTGTTGCTGCCAAAGTTGTAGCTTTTGGTTCTTGAAGATGTTGCAGCTGTAGTAACCTAGTTTTAATCTTATTGCTGGATCTGGATTTGGACTTGGAGGTAATTTTAAGGATGATAAAGAGTTATGATCATGTATGCAATCCCTATTAAGTTCAAGATAACGGGCTAACGGCCTTGTTTGGTTGGCATAAGTGAAGGTAAAGATCAGAGGTTGGTCCAACATTCTACAGGTAGGTGATACTCTTCATGTTGTTAAAGCTCCGTTTGATTGATGTGGAAAAGGAAAGGAAAAGGAAAATAGAACTACTTTCCCTCAGTTTGTGTGTGTGTTTTAAATTGCTAGAAAGTTGTGGAGCCTACCATTAAGCGTCTCCTGCAAGGAATTATTTCCCTCAAGACATTTCCTTATTTTTTTTTTACAAGAAAAAGCATCACAAGAAAGTTCTGGCATAAGGGATCACAGTGGTACATTTAATTTTATCAATTTTGTTGGTAACTAATTTACCAACATGTTTAATTAAGTCGACTTGATTTAATTTTTATTTTGTATTGTTATTGTTTGTTTGGAAATTGATTAAAATGAAATTAGATCTCACCCCCTTTATGTCAAAATTAACAACTTTGATTATTCAAAAGTGTTTCCTCACTTGGGTTTGTTGTTACCAATTGTGAACCCCAAACTCCAAACTAAACCTCCAAACCTTGATTTGATCGGAAGTTTCCATTAAAGTATTAAATTATTGCTGCTGCCAATATTTTTTTACATTGAATTGCAACTCTGATGCAAACCAAAAAAACCCAGAAAAACTAAAAGGAAAAAAATTAATAATATTTTCATTTAATCAGTGCAAGTATTCCTGCTTTCAGAAAAGAATATTTGGGTTTGAATTATTATTTTATATATATATATATATATATATATATTTGGGGATTTGAGTGCATTGAAGTATGGAAACCTATTTATTAGTATTAGGGTATTGCAGGCTTGCAGCTGCAGGAGATTTCCATAGGTAGGGAAAAAAAAGGGGGGAAAAGAAGAGAAAATATTGATCAGAGTTTGAAGTACACATACTTCATTACATTTTCTTAAACAAGAGAAGCCAAATGAGATTTGTTATTTTATGAAAAGCTTGAATCTTTTTCCATGTTTGTCAATGGTGATGCATAAAAAATGAAACACAGTCATAGAAGTCTGGATCCTTCGTTTACACTTTTCTTTTTTGTATTTGAATTTGTTAGGATACTAAGATCATGTCACATCATTCATCTCTCACTCTAGATGATATGTAACAATCTTAGGTATCCAAACAAATCCAAGCACAGAAAAACACAAGTAAATGATCTAGACTCCCATCAGAGATTATTTGGATTTTGGACATATTGAAAGAGAGAGAGAGAGATGCAGGTTCCACCCGAAAACACCATCCATAGAGCAATCACCCATAATGCAAGGAACTCAACTAGATATAATTAATTCATGAAGATCTTCTTTCTACCAAAAACAGAAGAAAAAAAAAAAAGAAAACAGACAGATATCATTCGGGTTAATTTGGGATGTTTTTAAGAAAAATGTAGTTATAGGACTTATTCTAGGCAATTATATCCGCCCAATAGCAATCGAGCAGCCGAAAAATGTTTAAGATCTCCGGCCATCACTCCATTTCGAAACAAAGCAATATACCTACAGTGTGTTTCACTATGTATTATACTGTATGGTACAACTGGACAAATGCTTTTGGAATTGCTTACTTTGTAATGTACTTGGCTGCTGATTCCATATTTGGATGCAAATCCAAAACTGCCAAGACCTTTGAATCATCCTAGCAAGAGTTGAAAGTTTTTACGTTTCAGATTTCTAATTGGGGACTTAAATTTTAACTTGTTTCAGTAGAGTAAAATATGTCACAAATTTCCATTCCTTCTCCCTCGAAGTAAGAAACATTATGAGTAGTTCATGCCTAGATGAACTAAAATCAGAACACCGAAACAGGAATATATTGTTGAAACCTTGGGACAATTTTAACAGATTGTGCCCTCATTATTATTATAGAGTTGGACTAAGAACTTATCAGGGTTTTTGAGATAGTCACTTGAAAAATGTATAATTGCCATAATTTTCCTAATTTGGAAGGAGTCAGAGAAATGGAAGGTACGTTCTTAACCATGTTAACTTATGACTTGAAACCTTCCTATTCCACAAAAAAAAAAATTATGTGTCAATTTTCTCTTGGAAGAAGAGCCAGATTGCTGACAAACAGTTTTTGAAAAGAAATGAAGAAGGCAGACATTATGCTATAACCAATGACCAACAATCTGCACTGATAAATGATGCCAAGGACATACACACAAACTTACATGAACATCAGAGCCCACTGTCATGAAGGATGCAGAGTGCACAAAAGTCTAGAATACCACACCAATTCCTTGTTCTTTTTTCTTTT
>JAESVK010049567.1:999-11794 GCA_017140935.1 Hamamelis virginiana | reverse complement strand
TTTTTAGAAGTGGTGCAAGCCTAATTGATCAATTTTACAAAACAGAGAATGGTCATTTGACCAATTTTGGCACAACCGGGTCGATTGGCTAGCTTTTTGCTAAAACCCTTGACCATGGTCAATTGATTTTAACCCAAAAAACATTCTAAAAATGTGGAGGATCAAAGCACGGTCGTTTTGAGCCCTGAACCGTCGGATTTGGATCAAAATTGACCAAAATATGGCCAAAATTCGAAGACCCTTGAATTTGGGGAACAAAATATGGAAATTCAGCACGGTGACCGTCCTAGCTAGGACGGCCAACCGTCCAGCCTAGGACGGCCAGCCGTCCAGGCTAGGACGGCCACCAGCATGGCTCGAGCCAATCTTGCCATTTTTGAAATCTTGACTTATTTTGGCCGATTTGATTTGATTTTTTGGCTCAAATACGAAGGGATTCGGCATTCAAACCCTAGGAAGACTCATCCTAGGCCTTAGGATCGTTTTTTGGAGAATTTAATCTCAACCATTCAATGCTTTTAACCCTAGCTCTATATATATTACATTAGAGAGGTTCAAGAAAAAGAGGGAGAGAATTTTAGGGTTTGAGAGAGAAGAGGCTACAGAATTTGGAGGCTCCTCACTCTTGCACCATTGAAGGAGGAAGAAGAAAAGGTTGAGGAGCTTGGAGGAGGCTAGCCAAGAAGGAGGGAGAAGGGTAAATTCTCAACCTCATTCTTGTTTCTTAAGTTCTTACATAAATCTGTGATGATTTAATGTAAGTTCTCTTTCATATGAAATGGATCATCTTTTTCTGAGAATGTTTAACATGTTAGGGTAGTTTCTTATTTGTTTATGCATGATTAAAATAGGATGTAGTTTTAATATAGGATAATAGTATGTTCATCATGGATAGGATTGGTTTTATTTTGATTATCTATTAACAAGCATGATTAGGGTTGTCTTTTATTGTTATTTTATGTGAACATGCATGATTAAGTTTAGGTTTTTTCGTTATGATTTATGTTAGTATATATGTTTAGGGTTAGTTAACTTTATCGAGATTTTATGTTAGAATGCATATTTAGGGTTAATGTAGTTTTGTTGTGATTTTATGTGGGAATGCATGTTAGGGTTAGCTTTGTTATGATTTTATTTAAGTATGCATGCTAGGATTAGTTTTGTTTTCTTTGATTTCGTATGTGTATGCATGATTAGGTTTAACTTTGTTGTTATATTATGTGAGTATGCATGTTAGGGTTAGTTTCTTGTGATTTTATGTGTATATGCATGTTAGGGTTAGTTTCTTGTGATTTTATGTGTGTATGCATGCTAGGGTTAGGTTTTCTTATTATTTTATGTTTAGCAATCATGATTAGGGTTATTTTTTATTATGATTTTATGTGGTTAAATAGGTTTAGGATTAATTTTGTTATTATTTTATGTTAGTATGTATGTTAGGGTTAGTTTCTTGAGATTTTACGTGTGTATTGCATGCTAGGGTTAGTTTCTTTGTTATGATTTATGTTTAGGATGAGTCCATTGCTATTATTTCATGTATGTGAGCATGTTTAGAATAAAGGTTAATATATTCATGTTATTATTCGAATCCCATGATAATTGATTGGTGATTTTAATGGTAATATGAGTACGTTGATGTGTATTTTGACATGTAAAGAGTCTTGAGTCTTTTATTTGTGCTTTTGTGATTATTTGAATGATTACCATGGTCTTAATGGTTTGAATATATAAAATGTGTACGAGGGAGCGAGCAAAGGTGAGATCCTTCCCTTGTGTTCAAATTGATCATTTAAGCATATTTTGGTGTAATTTTTGACATGTTTTTGCATAGTAATTTAGTATATTCATGTAGAAAGCATGCTAGGACATTTTCACATTTTTTGGTCGTTGTTTTCATGATTTTTAGAGCGGTTAAAGGTCCATATTCAAATCTGTCCAGATTTGTTTATGCCCTTAAATCACTTCTAAAAATTATTTTAGGGTCAAATCCAACTTAGAAATATGTTTAGGTTCACATAGATTAATTAGTGTGCATTTAGGAGCATTTTCATGCATCTTTAGAATTGATTACTTGTTTATTTGTTTAAATTTCAGCATGCATTGCATTAGGATTTTAGGGTTTCTAGATTAACTTTAGGGCTAGTTAGAGACCCTAGGCTAGGAAGGTCACTTGACCTTCCCTAGGAATTTCCTTTGTTGTAAAGATTGTTATCAGATTTGAGTATTTTGATTGATTCGAGATGTCGATCTTCGAGAGATTTTCTAAAAGATTTTTGATGCAATATTTATGAAATAAAAATGATTTTATGAGATATTTGATTATTAATTGATTTTCAAAAGATTTGAAATATTTTAAAAGATTTTTACTTTGGAATGAAATTCCTCCCAATATGATTTGTTTTCTTGAAAATCTTTGAAAAAGATTTTTAATTGGAATTGAATTCTAAAGATAAGAATTATTTTGGAATATTTGGATTTTATGAATATCTTTTAATTTGAAATGATTTCAAATAAATGATTTTGAACAAACAAAAAAACTCTCGAAGTTAGAGTCTTGAATTAGGTTGAAATACCTTTGATTGATGTGATCGATTACAATAGGAGATTCCTAGGGTAGTCGAACTACGTGGACTTTGATACTTGCTAGGTGATACTAGTAAGTTACGTAGGCGCTAATAGGGCTCAAGTCCGCCCTAGGATGCCCGTAGGGTGTCCTAGGTTCTTAGGGTTTGTTTGTATATATTTTTTTATTTATTAATATAACTAATATAGATAATGCATTTATATCAATATTTTTCTTGGTTGATTAGATTATTTAGGATTATTTGTATTAAGAAATTTAAATAGCCCAAATAAATTAGAAGTCCTTTAATTAGGGCGAGGTGGGTGCCTACAAGCGAAAGCTTGGAACCTTCCCACGTCGTAACCTAGCCCCCGGATCCAACTCTGGTTCAAAGACTGTCTTTTCATTGAAAATGGAGTTTGTTTTGTTTTAAAATAAAAACATTTTTATGGTTTCCTTATTCCTTAAAAATAAGGTGGCGACTCCTTTGTTTTGATTTCTAAACCCCCCCTAATCACATCGCCCAGTGATGATGTGGACTCACACCACCATAAAGCCCCCGTCCGCGAGGCTGGTCCACAGAACTGGCGACTCCGCTGGGGATGTCGAGGGCTAAACTTTATTAATTTATTTGGGCTATTTAATTTCTTAAATTAATTAAAATCAACCACTTGCATTTGTGTGATTGCATATCATTTTAGTTATATAGCTGCATGTCATTGTGTGATAGGACGATGTTGCCTTGCCAAACGATGGTCTAGTCCTGATCCCTGTCTCCACTCGACACTAGGGCAATCATGACGAAGCCATCAACCTATTGTCAAGTACCCTTCGGGGTATATCAATGACCAATCAGTACTGTTGGACCCACGCGGCACGCCATGTGTCACATGTGGTTAGGTATATGGATTGGTCTGCAATAGGAACCTTTGAACCCACCTTTTGCATTAGTCCATGTAGACAGCCAAGTAGGACACTCTACCCTACAGTGCTTGCACACACCTGTTATGCTGCTGAAATTTCGACACATAATTGTACTGTTATGCTGCCGAGATTCCTTTTGGTATTTAACTGTACCGTTATGCTGTCGAAATTTTCCCTTGGCACATACCTACGCCGTTATGCTGCCAAATTTCTTTTAGCACATAATTGTGTCGTTATGCTGCCAAAATTATCCCAATTTGATGTGAGCCTTGTTTGTGAATGCTAGAACTTAGGGATATGTACCCTTGGATAAACTTTGATATTTTTAATATAGGCCCTTTATTTTAAGGATTTTGGTCCTTAGAATGAAAGGACTATTTTGAGGATGGAAGAGAATATTCTAAAGGTACATGCCCTTTTCTGTGATTAGGTTCTTTTGGTTTGTTTTGACTAAGACCTTCGATTCAAAGGAAAGTGCCCTGAGAATGAAGGACTGGTCCTTGGTGTTTCTCTTTGAGCCTTGTTTGGCTGATCATGTTTTATTTCCCTATTAGTGATTTCGATTTATTTCCTAATTTCTAAGGAAATGCCCTTGTGAAATAGGGAAATGAGTTGGAATTATGATAGGACGGTTTTCTCCTTTCTCTTTCTCTCTGTTTGGATAGCACCTCTTTGATGGTCTGTCAATAGGTTTTGAGTATCATGGACTTGTCCCCTTTTTCTAAAAAAGCCCATTTCATGGTGTAGAATTCTGGCCTGGCGTCGTGATTCTAGAGGGCGTCTTTTTAGTGTTGAACCCCCGAGTGTATCCTCAATGGCTGACGGAGAATCCAGTACCACTGCTACAGTGTTGAATGCTATCATGGACCGAATTGATGCCCTGGCCCGTGAGACTGAACAGATTAAGAAAATGTCCCAAGATAAACAGACCGGTACAGATCAGGTTAGGGAGGCCCATTTAGAGAACCCGAGAAGTACCTCTGATCCACCTATCCCGGCCCAAGTTGATGACAGTGCCAAGGCCCAGGCAGGAGCCAAATCTAAGCCCATTAATCTGGATGGCGAGCCCAGTGGATCTGGATTCCTCTCTGGGGATCCGATCCTGTTGTCGAGTAAGGTTGAAGCCTTAGAGAAAGCCCTGAAGGGGATGCGTCGGTCTGATGACATGGTTGATGTGACATCTTTTTCACTGTTCCCCAAGGCCCGTATGCCGTTCAGTTTTAAGATGCCTGAATTAGAGAAGTTTGATGGGATGGGTTGTCCTAAAACCCATTTGAAGATGTATGTGAGGGCGATGCAACCTCGTGGAGCCGATGATGAGCTGTTGGCTCAGATGTTTCATGAATCACTGAAAGGGTCAGCCTCGAAGTGGTTCTTGTCCTTAGATGAGACTAAGCTGAAGACATGGGAGGATGTTTGCAATGAGTTCACTAATCACTACAAGTACAACACTGAGATTGATGTGACTCGTAGGGATCTTGAGACTACTAAGCAGGAACCGAGGGAGAGTTTCTCTGCCTTCATTTCCAGATGGAGGGCGAAAGCTTCGCAGATGACCCACAGGCCTACAAATGATGAACAGGTGCAGATGGTACTGAAGAGCCTCTTGCCTATCTACAACAAGTATTTGTTCTCACAGTACTTCCCTAACTTCAAAGCCCTTGTTATTGCCGGTACTCAAGTTGAAGATGCTCTGGCTAGTGGGGCTCTCAAGGCCGAAGAACCCTTCAGAAACCGCCAACCACCTCTCAACAGCAAACCCAACCCTGAAGTCAATGCCATTGCCCAACCTTTTCAGGCTACCCAAGCAAACCGCCCATTCCAAGCTAGAGAGCCAGCCCGCCAATTCACCAATCTATACATGTCCCTGGAACGTGTCCTCGAGAAATTGAAGGCACGTGGTCTCCTTACCCCTTTGGAACCCCGGCCTCTTCCAGACCCATTACCCAGAAACTTCAAAGAAAATGAGTATTGTCAGTTCCACCAATCTAAAGGCCATCACACCAACCAATGCATGCGCCTTCGCCATGAAATCCAAGACCTCATTGACAAGAAAGTCATTGCCCCACCAAATCCACCAAGTCAACCAAATGTCACCAGTAACCCTCTTCCAACCCATGCTGTACCACCACCAGCTCAAATCAATGCCCTGGGCCTCGACGACCCAAAAATTCGTCACCCAATCCGCCCATATGTCCCACTCAAAACTACCTTAACCGAAGCCTTTTACCAAGCCCGGTCCCAAGGCCTCATTACCCCACTCATACCCCGCTTCCGTAAGCCTTTTTGCCAGTACCACAACATCTTCGGGCATGACACGGAGAATTGCAGAGTTTTAGGGAAACTGATTCAGGATTTACTTGACGATGGAGAGTTGTATCAGTATGAAGAACCTGAGCAACCTGAAGTTCTCGAAGAAGCTCCTAGAAGTGGGAATTCTCAACGTCAGTTGAAGAAGAGATACCTAGCGGGAGACCCAGAGGTCGGATTGTTAGGAGAGTCGAGTGGTAAATTCGATTATTATGTGCTCTATTCATCGAGAAAGATTTCCGATGAACCTATCATTCCAACGGGTTGGGATGATTTACCTGCAGAAGTTGAACTAGATATTCCTTCTTCACCCGAAGGGTTGAGTCAGGATACCATGCAGAAACAGTTTGAGAATGGAACCTCTTCAGTTGTGAAGATCACCGGGGAAGACAGTGATTTGATCGGTATGATTGAGTGGGAGGATCTCATGAACACACCTGAGACCATAGAGAATCTGTGGGCTAGTGATGAGGAAGTAGACCATCTGACTCGAGGCGGACGCCATTTCAAGCCAGCTCATTTGGAAGCCAGTAATCCGTTAGGGGAATTAGAGAAGGGTCAGCGATCAGATGTCATAGAAGAAGAGGAAGAAATACTGAAACAGTTGAAGAGAACCCAGGCTAACATTACCATTTGGGGATTGCTCATGGCTTCACAGAAACATAGACAGACAGTGCTTCGGTTGTTGAATCAGGTGCAAGTTCCTATTGATACGTCCCCTGAGGGTTTGGTAGGTTTAGTAAATCCGGTTCATCATGGACCATCCATCTCATTTACTGAATCTGACTTACCCAAGAGTGGGAGTAATCATTTGCAAGCTTTGTACATCACAGTGGATATCATGGGAAAGAGAGTTCCCTCAGTCTTGGTTGATAACGGGTCAGCATTGAATGTGTGTCCGCTCAGTACTACTACTACTTTGGGGATTGAACCATCTGAGTTTTCGCCATCAGGACAGACTGTTAGGGCTTATGACAACACTCGCAGAGAAGTTGTGGGAATGGTGACTCTTCCAGTTGTTATTGGGCCAGTTGAATTCAATGTTGATTTTCAGATCCTAGATGTGCCAGCCAGTTTTAATCTGCTTTTGGGAAGACCGTGGATTCATCCGACCGGGGCTGTACCGTCTTCACTTCATCAAAAGATCAAGTTTCCTTATCAGGGGTCAGTGGTTACTTTGAAGGGAGATATGGAGATGAATCGAAGTGTTCGAGTGCCAATCTGTGAGATCAGCCAGGAGTCATCAGAAGTGCTCCTGTCAGGGTTCGAGTATGTACAGGCTATCGAAGGAGAGCCCGAGCAGAAGGAGTTGATACCTCTTGATTATAATCCTCATGGGAATCTGCATGTAGGACAGATTATGAAAGGAATGGGATTCTTCCCTGGAATGGGATTGGGCCGAAGGTTGCAAGGCATCGCTGAAGTTTCGAAGTACCCGTCTGCTATCCATCCTTATGGGTTAGGCTACAAACCTACTAAGGAAGATAAGAAGATGATGGCTCAGAGGAAGAAAGAGAAAGACTCCGCGAGGGCGAAAGGACGAACCCTTAACTCAACCCTTGAGCCATACAGACCAACTTTGAATGGGGCTTTCGTCAAGGAGGGTGATGATTTCCCATATTGTGGTTTCCCTGAACCGTGCTACCTTGAGGATCAGAAGATCAGTGTACCTGGGTTTGAAATTTTCTTCAGTGATGAATGGTGTTCTCCTATTGCTTCAGGGATCGATGGTGCTGTTACTAGTGAGACTGGTAAGAAAGAAAGGGATTGGGTTGAAGACCTTGATGCTGGTGCCATGACAGATATGTTCGAGCAGGCGGTTCTGTGTCTCGAATTGCATACTTATGAAGTCGGGGCGATCTACCCAATTGAACCTACAACTCCACCTTTACCAAACTGGGGCTTTGAAGATTGTCCTTTCATCCATGATTGCGAGGAGATCGAGTCACTTCCATCTGATGATAACTTGTAGGTGTCTTCAGTAGAATAGGATTTCCCTGCTTTCTTTGTAGTAGTGTAGGATTTCCTTGTTTTCAATAAAAAACCTCAACCTCATTTGAAGAGGTACGAGTGTCGGTTTGTTTCATCTTCTGTGTTCTGTTATTCAAATTTCAATCAATAAAAGAAGTATTCATTCTCTTCTCATCTCTCTTGCAGTGTCTCTTTTTTATCATCATTGGATTTGCATGGCATGAATATAGACCCGCGAGAGGATGTTCCTCCTGAGCTCGACGAGCAATATGGAAAGGGGCACGCTCAACCTAACATGGATGAATTAATTTCAATCAATTTAGGAACGGATGAATCACCTAAAATAATTAAAATTGGATCAACACTGTCGCCGCAAGAGAAGGAATCATTGGTAGAGGTTTTGAGAGAGAACATTGAAGCTTTCGCATGGTCGTACCAAGATATGCCAGGCATAGATCCCGACATTGTGCAACATTTCATCCCCACTGATCCAAACATGAAGCCAGTCAAACAGAAGTTGCGGAGAATGAAGCCAGAATGGGCCTTGAAGATTAAGGATGAGGTGGTCAAGCAGATGAATGCTGGATTTCTGCAAGTAGTGGAGTACCCAGAATGGTTAGCCAACATCGTTCCAGTGCCTAAGAAGGACGGTAAAGTACGAATGTGTGTTGATTTTAGAGATCTCAATAAGGCGTGTCCTAAGGATGATTTCCCTCTGCCTCATATAGATGTATTGGTCGACAACACTGCTGGCCATGCACTCTTGTCTTTTATGGATGGCTTTTCGGGTTACAACCAGATCAAAATGGCTTCCCAAGATATGGAAAAGACAGCTTTCATTACACAATGGGGGACATTTTGTTATCGGGTTATGCCCTTCGGCCTTAAGAATGCTGGCACGACATACCAAAGGATGGCTACCACACTGCTGCATGATTTGATTCACAAGGAGGTGGAAGTGTACGTAGATGATATGATTGTGAAGTCTGTGGATAGGGAAGGACATTTAGCTGCTCTGAGGAAGTTCTTTGAAAGAATTATCAAGTACAAGCTGCGTTTGAACCCTCAAAAATGTGCCTTCGGAGTGACTGCTGGGAAGCTGCTCGGTTTCATGATCACACAGAGAGGGATAGAAGTAGATCCGGGGAAAATCAAAGCCATCATGGAGATGCAACCACCAAAGACAGAAAAAGAAATCCGGGGATTTTTGGGGAGAATTCAGTTTATCAGCCGCTTCATAGCACAGTTGACGACTATCTGCGAGCCGATTTTCAAGCTGCTAAAGAAGGATGTACCGACTAAGTGGAATGAGGAATGTCAAGAGGCATTTGATACCATCAGAAGGTATTTGAGCAATCCACCAATCCTGGTTCCCCCGCGACAAGGTGAACCGTTATTACTCTACTTAACTGTCACCGAAACCGCGATGGGAGCTATGTTAGCTCAATATCTTGAAGAGTCATTGAAAGAGAATGCCATCTACTACCTCAGCAAGAAGATGACAGATTATGAAGTGAACTATAGTGCTCTGGAAAAGACATGCGTGGCATTGGTATGGGCAACTCAAAAGCTTCGCCATTACATGATGTCTTTCCAAGTACTTTTGATCAGTCGAATGGACCCATTGAAGTATCTGCTTGAGAAGCCTGCTTTGTCCTATAAAACAGCGCGGTGGTTATTGTTATTGTCAGAATTCGACATTCAGTATGTACTGCAGAAATCAGTAAAAGGAAGAGCTATAGCAGAACACTTGGCAGAATGTGCTACTTCACAATCAGACGATGGCAATTACCAGTTCCCGGATGAAGAAATCCTTGTGGTAGAGAAGAAGGTGTGGAAAGTGCACTTTGATGGAGCATTGAATAGGAAAGGATGTGGCATAGGAGTTTGTCTGGAGACACCTGAAGATGTGATGATACCTGTGGCAGTGAAACTGAACTTTAAGGCAACCAATAACATAGCTGAGTATGAGGCTTGCATTTTAGCCTTGGAATCAGCATTGGCCTTGGGAGTGGAAGAGCTCGAAGTATATGGGGATTCAGCCCTTATCATATGCCAGACTAGAGGAGAATGGAAGACTAAGGATGAGAAACTGCTGCCATATCACGATTATCTAGAGACACTGGCGAAAGAATTCCGTCAAATAAAATTCTTTTACCTGTCTAGGCAAAAGAACAAGTTTGCGGATGCCTTAGCCACTCTAGCATCCATGGCAGAAATCCCAATAGAAGGGGGAGTAGCACCAATGATCATTGAATCTAGAGAAGAACCCATCTACTGTTGTGCTCTAAGGGAAGGAGAACCAAATGACGGGAAGCCATGGTACCATGACATTCAGCAGTACTTAGAAAAAGGAGAGTATCCACCAGAAGCATCTTATGTTGACCGAAGAACTTTGAGAAGGTTGGCTAGCCAGTTCATCTTGTGCAGTGGGAAATTGTATAAAAGATCTTATGACGGTGTCCATCTCTTGTGTGTAACAGAAGATGAAGCAGAACGGATCATTCAGGAAATACACGAAGGGGCTGGGGCTCCACACATGAATGGGTATATGCTTGCGAAGAAGATTCTGAGACTGGGTTACTATTGGTCGACTTTAGAAGGTGATTGTGCTAAACATGTTAAGAAATGTCATAAGTGCCAAGTGTTTGCAAGTGGTAAGCATCAGCCATCCATGCCACTCACTACCATGTCATCACCATGGCCATTTGCAACATGGGACATTGATATCATCGGCAAGATTACTCCTGCGGCCTCGAATGGGCACGAGTACATACTGGTGGCCATAGATTACTTTACCAAATGGGTAGAAGCAGCGTCGTACAAGACTTTGAATGCTAAGCAGGTTGCCAAGTTCATACAGTGCAACATCATCTACCGGTATGGAGTGCCACGGGAGTTTATTTCAGACAATGGGCAGCATTTCAAAAAAGAGACTGAAGAGCTTCTTAAGAAATATGGTATAGTACATCACCATTCCTCTCCTTACCGTCCGCAGACTAATGGAGCAGTAGAGGCAGCCAATAA
>JAESVK010049562.1:3269-13297 GCA_017140935.1 Hamamelis virginiana | reverse complement strand
GGCATGATTTTACATTAATGGAATTGATTTTAAAATGGTTTTAAAATTATTTCTGGGTTACTGTTTTTCAGGACAGCAACCACATAGCTTTTGTAAAATCTAGGAAAATTACTTTATGGGATTTTTGAAGCTTGCCACCTATCGACTTCATTAATATTAGGTCTTAACAAAGTCTAGGAAGAGTTCCCATGATTTTTAATGACCTAGAATAGCCACACTAGAATTTTTGTGATTAAGAGTCAAATCTGCAAAATCTGACTCTCTATCGCAAAAGGCCTCTAATTGATACCAAACGTTGGAATCAAGTTACGAGAACCCTGCCATTGGAAAGAAGATTGAAAAACCTAGTGAAATGAAGTGTTTCCATGACTTAGTTCACTCTAGGTTAAGCCCAACAAAGTCATTTGTGAGGAATTTCCAGAATCTGTCATGGTTTGGAGTTCGAGTCACAAATCACTTTAATGTGATACCAAACGTTGGGATTACTTAATGAGACCTATGCCATTTGAAAGAGGACTGAAAATCCTTGTGAAATAGAGTATTCTCACATTTTAAAAGGTTGTTTTAATATAGGAAAGATTGGTCCCAAAACAGTAGCTGAATTCTGAAATTTCTGTTGAAAAATGGAAATTTTTTTTTCTTTGAAATTTTATTTTGAGTTATTATTTATTCCACTTATGTAGGTTAATAGTGATTAATCTACTGATCTTATTAAAGTGTTAATGGCATGGTAGGAATTGTGAGAATAATTTCTCAAATTAAATTCTTTATATTTGAAACCCTATTAGTGTCTTTTAGGAGTTTTATCTATATTGAAGAAAGGAACTTAAATTTTGATCATATGGGATATGATGATATTATTTTAATGCGATTAAAAGGATTTGATTATTATTATAGGATAATAATAATAATGAGATTATTATTGTTATAGGATAATAATAAGGACATGACTTTAATTAATTATATGCCATTTGCCATCATTGTCTTTGCTTTTGTAGCTTTTGTTTATTATGCATTGTGAATGTATAACTGTTAATGGATGATTATGGACTTAAGACCAATTAAAATGAGTTGTGATTGGCCGCATGTGATGTGATAGCTTATTTGAATGGGTTGTATTTAAATTTGTTTAAATCAGGTGATGTAATTATTTGGGGCTTGCATGCCTCTTCCCTCTCTCTACATTTGTAATCCCCTTCTCCTTAATCCCTTTCTTTTATTATGATGTAATTCAAAGAAGCTTGTGGTGGACTCAAGGAACCTGGTGGAGTCATGTACGAGAGGAAAGCAAGGACTTTGGAAGGACTTGGCTTGCACATCAAGGATCTTAGAAGAAGATTTTTGTTTATATGTAATAGTTACATAGACTTAATTACGATCACCCAACCCTCCTTATAAACAAAGGGTTCATCTTTTATGGCTCAAAGTTTGAACCCACCCTTAAAATTCCATAATCTATCCTAGGCCCATTTATATATGTGATGTATGATAGTTAGGGTCTTGACCTAATTTATTATATGTTCAAAATGAATCTACCCTAGTCTCTCAGAGGACAGTGGGAGGATAATTGAGAACTAATAATAAAAGTGGGTCTAAACTTGTTTATTTAATTATATATGGTGATATATATTTATGATGCATGTGATGTATGGATATTTATGAAAATGAGACCCTCTTTTACAAAACCCCTATTTTCATAAAATCAAGTTGTAAGGAAGAAGCTTTGGGCTTTATCCTAGCCTTCTACCATTACAATAAAGGTGAGTCTTTATGGTGGATGTGTTTGGCTGAAGATATGTGGGAACACATTCATTGTGAAGGTTCAAACCGGCTTGTTACATATAGGATATCATGAGGTGCGATAATGGGGCTTACCAAGAAACTGATATGTGAGGGATGCCACATTCAATTGACCATACTCATGTGAATGGTAGGTGTAACTTGACTAAAATATACTATCCAAGAAACTATTATGTGAGGATACTATGATTTTAGAGGCTAAAGGATGATTGGAATTTGCTTAAGTGAAGCATTAGGATAAAGAGTTATCCACTCATTAAGGGTTAGTATCCAAGAAACTAACATGTGAGGTTACTAATTCTTAATGGGACCCCAATCCCTGCTATGGAAATTCATTTTTGAAATTCCCAAGTCTCATCTTAGGGTGTGTGAGATTTGAACAAAATAGTGGGAGGAAACATAGAAATTAAAGACCAAAAGTTTTTATGTTTTATTAATATGAAACTTATATTATTTTCTGTTGTAGATGGCACCTCTAAACCCTCTCTCTCGTATTCTTGATGACAACCATTTGACTGGCCCAAACTTTAATGACTGGATAAGAAATCTGAAAATAGTTTTGTCTGCTGATAAGATTGACTATGTCATTAAGTCTCCACGCCCTAATGCTCTACCTGAAGGGGCATCAGAAGAGGAACGAGACACTTACAAAAAGTGGCTCGAGGATGATGTGCAAGTGAGATGCTATATCATGGCATCGATGACCAATGAGCTCCAAAGGCAACATGAGGTCATAGATAGCTCACATGCAATCATCAAACATCTTAAGGAACTTTATGAGTCACAAAATAGGGTTGTAAGGTACAACACTGTTGGTGAGCTCTTTGCTTGTAAGATGGTAGGAGGAACATCTGTCAATGAGCATTGTTTGAAGATGATCCGGAATATCCATGCCCTTCATGATCTAGGGGTGGATATCTCTTCTGAAATGGGGACTGATATTCTGCTTCACTCTCTTCCTGCGAGTTACAAACCGTTCATCATGAACTTTCACATGTCTGATGTGAATGATAAAGTCTCCTTGACTGATCTAATGAACATGTTGTCAACTGCTGAGGAGACCTTGAAAAAGAACTCCAAAGGAAGTGCTTTGGTTGTTGATGGGGCCTCGACTTCTAAATCCAAGCCCAAGGGCAAGGGTAAGAAGAAGAAGAAGTCCAATCTTAAACCAAAAGGAGGTGTGAAGAAGAAGGATTCAAAGGACTCAAAGGGAAAGTGTTTCCACTGCAGCAAAACAGGTCATTGGAGGAGGAATTGCAAGGAGTACCTCGCCTCATTGAAGAATGGTTCTTCTAGTGGTACGTCTTGTTATTTATTCATTTACTAATTACGAATTAGTATTCTGCTTATGGTATACGATACCTAATTGTGTTTTATTGTACAATGTGATTGTATGTAGGAGACAAAGGGAAGCAGAAGGTCGAGTGAACATCGAGCTAGCACTGTTTGGAAAGGATCAAAGTGTTGATGCCTTTGACATTGAAGCTTGATTCTTGATTTAATTTATTTAAGAATTTTAAGAACTCTTTTATTATTGCCAGTTGTAATAAATACTTCTTTTTGAAGTTCTATTTGTTTTTGAATATTGAGTTTTAAAACAGTTTATCTTTAATATTGGATATTTTGGATATTTTCTGGCAATTGTCTTGAAGTTCTTAATTCTTTATAAATGCTATGAATAAATACATGTTTTAATGTATATGGAGATTAAAGGGATAATACATAAGATGTATAAACCCTAACTTTTAGTTTGATTATACTTCATGTGTAATAGATATTTGAAACGTTCAAATGATTAATATGAAGTAAAACTGAAAGATAAATATTGAGAATATTTGCATAAATCTCATATCACTATAAGACCTTAAAAATGTCAAACGATAGAGTTTAAAGATTATTTGATAATATGAGATATTTCAAATAAACTTTAAAATGTGAGTTTTCTTAAATAAAGAGTTATTAGAAAACATGATTTCCACAATAGTTGAAAAGCTATACCTTTATAAAACATTAAAGGAAATTTTATGTAATTAAAGGGTTTAATACATAAATTACCTTGTTTTTAAAAGGGACTAGTGGGAGCAGGAAAGTCATCAATTATTTTCTTTATAAGTACATACTTTAAATACTAAAGTAGTATTTAGAATTCCATAATCGTTATAGGAATTCAAATCTCTTCGAAAATGGTTTTTGAAAGGATTATTATGTGAGCAGAATATTTCAGAAATATCATACTCATATAATTATAAAGTATGTACTCACATCAATATCACAAAATGCTGCAAACAGTTGTTAGCAGATATTGATGATTGATTCAGAATAGTGATTCAGAATAGAAACAAGTATGTTCTTAAAAGGAGTTTAAGAATGAGATACTTGTATATAAAGAAATTATATGGTTAGCTATTTACAAATTGCCTAAAAGAATGTCTAGTATACATTGTTTTCTTTTGAAAGCATAGGTCTCATTTACTAGGACATTAGAGTTGGCAGCGAATATTAGTTTTAATACTATTATTGAAAATAATGATATGCAAAAGGGTTTTGCATAAATCTACTTTGCCTTAACACCTGTGTGTGTTAAAAGCCTTGTCTTAAGAAGACTAGTATACGATACTATGGTGATTGGCTTTAGTGCAAGTGGGAGATTGTTGGAAGTATGCCCTAAAACCAATCCTAAAGGGTATATTAAGTTTCATAGTATCAATATATGGAAGGTATAACTTATCTAATATGTTCTAACATATATGATAAGGTATATGAATAAATGATAAGAGAAATATGCATCTCAAGGTGTTGAGATAGAGAGACTGATATTTCTCATATACATCTATTCTAAAAGGGTTCCTACTCAAAGGTTTATTAAAGTGGATATTTAATTAACCGTATGAAGAGTAGCACAGATTTAAACCAACTCATATGGAGGATAGGTAGTCTTTCCTATCAGTGTAGTGACACTTAGGTTAATCTGTGGGTGCATATTAGAGAATATGTACACTGAACATGATCTACAAAGAGTATTCCTGTGGTAGTTCTGTCAAAGGAATATTCTAGTGTTATGTCCATTTATTTGGTAGTCCTTAGACCTGAGACACCATAGCTGTCTTATGCATAGGTTGCTAGAGTTTGATAGTATCTTGTACAGCCTTATCCATAAGGTTGTAATCGGTGCTTATTGGCTCTAATGAGTTATGCATGAAGATGGATGAGTGTGCAATAAGGGATCATCACTCTCAGTTATATGAGAGAGAATGTCAGGATAAGTTCACAAAGATAATTCTCAAAGGGAACCTCTGGCCAGAGTGATAGGTAAACAGTGAAAAGTGTTTCACTACGTTTGCCTTATTGAGATTATATTTTGTGGGACAGATATCAAGTTGTTAAGATAGGGTTTGACTAAAACCATACCTATTATCTTAACTGTGACATTAGGGGATGAAGGATTAAATAACATGAAGGGTTCACATAGTTCTGCTATTCACCTAAACCTAGGGTATGTCATGATATGTTGCTAGATGTCACTCATGACCAGTGAAAGCCTATTGATAAAGTGTTATCAATGAGGGCAAAATTGGAATCGTTCCAATTGAACCTTAAAATAGAAAGTTTCTATTTTAGGAGACATAGAGATGTCCCTGTCCACTGCTAGGTTAGGGTGAACCCAAAGGGTCACACACAATAGAGAGTAAGTGAGTTCCTTAAACTTGTGGGAGGGGAATCCTGTCTTTGAGTTAAGTTTGACTTTAATTATTAAAGGTTAATTAATTAAAAGTCAAAACTAACCAAGAATAGGATTACTCTATTCAAGGATGTTTGGTCATGCTAGCACTAGTAACCAAACACCCTTAAAGAGGAGAAAGTCTATTTATATGAGTGTTTTACACACTCTAGGGTTAAGAGAACCCTAGGGCCGAATTCTCTCTCCTCTCCCTCTCCATTCTAGCTTGCTCACAAAGTGTTGTGGAAGACTAGAAAGCTTAGGGAGTTTTATTCTCGTGTGGATACGCTTTGGAGGTTTCATCCGTTTGAAACTCGAAGAAAAGCTACACCGAAGTACATAATCAAGTAAGATTTATTTATGTTGATTATATGTGTTTTATATATACATGACCCGATGCTTGAATCGATTCTTGGAGGTTTTGTGAACATGGATTGATTTTTATAAAATGAAAAAGTTTTGTTTTACCTATTCCGCTGCGAATCCATGGCGTGTTTTTCACAGAACCTTTCAGAAAGTTGAAAGTTTTATGAGAAAAAGATATTCAAAAAATGGAGATATGTAGGCAGCCCATAAAAATACCTTGGGTGCGGTCCAATTTCCTATGGCAAAACAACCCAATGTTTGTTTTCAATTGCAATTATTTGCAGTGATTTATTCAAAACTAAAAAGATAGAATTCTTTTATTCATGAGATGAAGAGAAACCTTTCAAAGGTCTATTACATGCCATATGATTCTAATTCCATTCATTCAAAATAATAAAAAGCATGGGAAATGTGTTTCAAAAGTTCATCAAATCCTTCATTCCTTCCTTGAAATTTCTTCAGAGTCATCACCTCTTCTTCTCTTGTAAAGTACTACTTGTAATACATTAAGTGGAAGTGACGAAGTGTCCCCTCGCTCTTCAGATGAGAGACTTTCAATAAGTCCTGAAATCCTAGCCTCCATTTCTTGTCCCCGAGTACCCATATCCTGAGAGAACCATTGTTTATAAACCTCATCCAGTTCAAAAGGCCCATGAGAGAAATCAATGTGAGTTGTGCGCAATACAGATGGCCACCTTGACATCAAAGCCTTTACCACCGATGGAAAGATCGCCTTGGAAGTGTAAGTATGCTCTGAGACAGATGGAATTGTCTATTTGGTCCCCATTTGGCGAAGCAGTCGGGTTGCCCAATAGAAAGAGGTACACTTCAATCCTACCAAAATCACCGCAAAATAACCTAGAGAACGAAGCAGATAATGGCCAGAACAGCTCCAGTCTTGCACATACCACTCGATGTCATTCCAAGAGAGAGTAGGAAGAAAAGTCAACCATTCTAGTAAGGTACGCTCTCAAAAAGTGTACCAGTGGAAGGAGCGATGAATTTGAGCCTTTCAATCCACATTTGGAGTAGAATGGGGCTACCTTCAAAAGGAGTTTTGGGGTTGGTGTAAAGTTTGTCTAAGCCATTCAGAGCTTCGGCGAGGACCATGGGCATCATGTTTTGTGATGTAGAATGGGGTAAAACTAGCTCACACAATTCTAAAGGAACCAGGAAAGAGCCAGTACAGAAGAAAAATTGCCCGAAAAGGCATAAAACTAAGGCATGTTGAATGGGCCGTGAAGTGGTGAATTGATTCAAGCCGGGGTGAAGAAAAGAGGTAGCCAGTTTCAAAAGGTTAAGATTGGTACCTTCGATGAATGTAGAAGAATCTATTTTCAGTGGAACAGACATGATCGCGCAGAATTCTTCCAATAGTGGGCATATTTCCTCAGCGCCGAAGTTGTAAACATGAGTTGTGGGATCCCAAAAGTGGCTTGTAGCAATGAGAAACGTGGTTTCTATCTTGATTTGTTGAAGAGAAAAGCACGCATTCAAGTTGAAGCGAGGGAACACCTTTTTGTCTTCCTTCTTCATTCTCGCCATGAATCTTTTTAAAACCTGGGGGAGAGCCTCCATGCTGTTTAAAACTATTGTAGGGTGGTTGTAGAGGCTGCTAAGGGTTCCTTTTTATAGGCCTAGGTAAGGTTTGAAGAGAAATTAGAAACTGAAAAGACCAAAAATTGGAAACTGCTCAAAATGAGCAAAATAAGGCGGGCCATTACAGTGACCGTCCTAGGCAGGACGGCCAACCGTCCTAGGGTGGACGGCCAACCGTCCTGGCTTGGATGGTCACCAGGATTTACCCGCCCATTTTGCCAATTTGGCTTGTTTTCGACTTTTTTTCGAGTTTTTGTGCATTCGGGGCCCCGATTTTGATTTTTGTTGACTTTGTTGCTATTTACAAGTTTTAAAACATTGGTATTAGTTCAATCATGATCAAAAGTGAGAGAATTAATAGTAGTGAATGAGTTTTAACAGTGCACATACACTTTTAAAAAGAAGAAAATTCATTTTTGGCACAAATGTTTGCAAAATACATAGGATTTCCAAAGTGAAACCCCATGTCTCATAAAAGATTGGTCAATGTCTTCGAGAACTCCTCCTTATCCCTCTGCTAGATCCCTCGCCAGCTGAAGAATGACGTGGTGGGTCAGGTGCCTGAAATAGTGTTCACGGTTTGATTAGTTTGTGAGAAGGGAAAGAAGATGAATTTGAGAATGTGATTTGAAGTTACCCGTTGACGAGTGAGAGCGGAAGTCCTCAAGCTCATCCTGCGAAGGTCACGCCTCATGGCGGTGGTAAGATCGATGTAATCCTGGCAATACTCTCGAGGAACCTATCAAGAAGGAAATGATGTCAGTGTATCTGTGGGCATGCATGTGTAGTTCTTTGATTCAGTGGAAGACTTACTTGTTCATAAGATGGATCTATGTGATATCCCTCATTGACTGGCGGTCGTGAAATAGTAGAAGTCACGAAGTTATCTTCAACTATTAGCTCTATATTCCAGTCTACAGGCTGCAAGGCAGGAGGCCTATTTGCGTCTTGATCATCATTACTAACAGCAGCTCTAGAGCTTTGACCCCGAGAACGGCGACCCTGTGGACATAAAGATGAAGTTTTGTGATTGCACTTACAGGGATGAAAGAAAGCATTCTCAAAAGTCATACCCTTTCCAGAAGTTCTCCAGTCGCCAAGGGGCGTATCAAGAACTGTTGACAGAAGACCTCATAGCTCGCATCAAAGAAAAGGAAAGCGGAAAGATCCACTCCTCTCTTGGACTCTAACAGGGCCTCACCCTTCAGTTTATCAGTGTGACGCATATTTGTAGGAGGCATAAAAAGCACCCTAGCTGCATCCATGTTTCCATAGACTTGGCAACAGACTCTCTCACCCAAGTACCAATATCTGCCAGCAGGCCCCTCAAACAAGATTCGCCTATGTGTCAGGAGTACGCTCTGCGTGTGGGGGGAAGCCAAAGTAGTCCTCCATACCCCATGGGTCCCAGTTCACCTAAAAATTATGAAAAGTGTGAGAGTTGAATTTGAAAAATTTAAGAGAAAGACAATGGTTTTAGATTTTACCTGTTCTGCAGTGAGACCAACAAGGATAGCCTTAGCAGTGGCATAATCATACCTATGGAGGTTGGATTTTTTCCTGTTGCATGGATCAAAGCGAGCGAGAAATGGCCATTGGTTAACCCCCTCTATCAAGAGAGGACAACCAAGACCCAAGTAGATGAAAGCCCACACCTGCATGAAAGAAAGATCAAGAAATTGACAAAGATATAGAGAGATTTTATTGAAAAACACAAGATGAAATCAATACCTGCCATATGAAAGCCAAGCCGCCGAAGTCTTGAGCAGCATCTCGTGATTTGTCGCTCATGGAGCGATACATGGTCGCTAATGCCGCTCCACCCCAGTCGTATAGGTGCACATTATCTATATCCTCCAAACTCTTCAAGAAGCCTAGAGGGGCTATGTCGTGTGTACTCGCAAAGAAAGTGCATGAAAGCAGATACAGAATGAATGCTCGGGCAATATCTTCAGGTTCCCCCCTCCTCTTCACTTTGAATGCTGAAATGATTATAGAGCCAAGAGCACCTGACTCCCTTTTTGGTTAAAGGAATATTTTTGACGCCCAGGATATTTTGTAAGTACTCTTCATCGATGTGAGCTTCATCATCGAAAGCGAGTAGTTGGCCTCCAATAGGAAGTCCTGTAATCATGGTGAAATCGAGTGGGGTCATAGTCATTTCCCCAAACCCGAAGTGAAATGTGTTGGTGGTATCCCACCAGAGTTCAGATAGAGCTATCATGGTCATTCTATCCATGTTGTCGAGCCTGATCGTCTGGGAACAAGGGAGATTACTCCTTGTTAATGATCAAGATTAATACATTTATAAAACCGCGTGTTTGTTAATCTCAATTCAATTGCGACCGGTGAGCACGGGTGTCGAACCACTGGGAAATATGTAGGTTTATAGTGAAAAACTATTAGAATTAATTAAAGTGAAAGAATAGTGTCAATTTAAGTTGGTGGTGAAAAAAGCTTCAATTGGGTCAAAGCGAAATTGCTAAATTTAATTAAGTAGATTAAAAACGCGATTAATTTGATGGAATGAGCGGAACTTGGGTGA
>JAESVK010049559.1:7932-22889 GCA_017140935.1 Hamamelis virginiana | reverse complement strand
GGTACGTTGAAATGTTTGATTTATGAAAAAGGGAATAGAATATTTTGGGAGAGAGAGGTAGTAATCAATCTTAGAATATTGTATGTCAAGGCGGTGGTTAATTTATTTGTTAAATATTTTGAGTGCAACAATAAGATTTTGACTCATGCATGTTGGGAAATTAGGGATGATGCTAGTGCCTTTTTCCCATCTCTTTCAATACGCACTCTTTGTGCATGTTTTGATTTTTCTAAAAAAATTATTCCAATAATATGTCCCAAATGATGTAGTGAGTGATCCAGCCTGGCCTTCTCTTTTTTAGCAAACATTCTCCTGAATGATAAATGAATTAACAGATCGAGATTTGACCCTAAGACCTAGCCTAATTCTAACCCTTTCCTCCTTACACCCTCATCATTAGGCTAGCCCCAGTGGCTTAATCCAATGGTAATTTGACAGTTTACAGGTACAAATTAAAGGACATCCACACGTTCCATATCCGTATCCATATTCTCATCTCAATTAATTTGATTACAGCAGAGCATATCTTTAATTTCTAATTAACTGGATGGTGTGGTACCAAATTAAAGGAATAAGATCGAAATTGGCACCTTTACATGTGACATGCAGTGGTCTTTTGTGAAAGGAATAAGATTCATCAAATTAAAGGGAATTTGTGAATGCCATATCTCCGATCGATCAAGTGGGTTTTGACTCTTTTGTTATCTACGTATCCGACCACATAAATTCTGAGCATCTAATCATGCTGAAATTGGCATTAAACTAATTATAAACTCGATTATTAATCTAACAACTCAAACCAACGTTAACATTTATTGAAATTTTGACCTAGTAGCGATACAGAGATATTAAGAATTCTGTGGCTCTAATTCGATTGGAATAACGGAAAGGTTTTTTGTGAAGAATGTACAGCCATAGCAGGACGGTTTGTTTCACTGTCAGCCATAGCAGGATGATAGTAAGGTTAAAAGAAGGGTTTTTGTTAGAGCATATATCTTCAATGCATTTATGCCATTTAATGTACTATAGCTAAAATTTGGTGTCCCGAATGGCATTAAAGTCAAATTTTGGCACTTATATGCTCTAATACATTAATGTTATATTTTGGTATTTTTCACTTTTTTTTAAGAAAAAGTATGACATGGCATAAACGGCAAGTGCCAGTTAATTAAGGTGCCAAATTTGGCACCAAGTAATGCCATTGCCAAAATTTGGCACTTTAAATGGCACCCCATTGAAGCAAGTTATTTTGGTGCTAATATCAAATCTTTGGCAATGGCAACTCACAAATATATATATCGTGTCCCGATCTAGTAAGCAAATGCTGACTTTCGTGAAAGTCAAGGCGCATGAAGTTCATATGAAATTGTGGGATATATATTTTGAAAAACCGACTGTTGGATTAGATGCCCTTGTTATGGATGTCACGTCTGCCAAAAATCACAGTGATCTGATGTAGGCATCTCAAAATATAGACTGTGAAAAATTCTGACCGTTGAAAACTGTCTCAGTTTATCTCAGTGATATATATGGGAAACCGACCGTTGGATTACTGTGATTTTTGGCATGCCTCACATACACATGCATATTATCTAATCCAACAATCAGTTTTTCAAAATATACATCCTACAATCACCTATGGGTTTCATGCTGACTTTCGCGAAAGTCAACATGTGCTAATAGCATCATTTCTGTATATATAGCATCCTCATTAGAGATGCTCTTACAACTTGATTTGTGAGTGTGGTGGTGAGAATATTACAATTCCCTCAATTGTTGCACCTATTAGTGTTGGTCTCATGTATGTAACAAGTTGTCAAGCAACCATTCTTCTCTTTTTTTTTTTTTTTTGAAAATTATAGTGTGAATCCTTCAACTATCACCAATTTACACTTTGTTTGACCCCTTATGATTTTGATTTGTAGCACGTAATTTGCATCATTTGGTTAGTTAGCCGTTTGATTTTTTAACTAAAAAGTAGTGTAGAACTTATTATTTCGCATGCAATATTCATCATAATTAATTAATGCATTTATAAGCATATCTGTAAAGTTTCATGATATTTCATAATAAATTTTATTTTTTATGAATTATGTTCGCCATATAATGTATAAAATTTACAATAAATAAAATATATTGAAAAAAATCATAAAATTTCACCAGTTTAAACCTGCTTTTCCATAAATCTGCATATGAAAAAAGGCTTAAATATGAAATTTGGTAATTTTTCTTTAGTTGTGCTATTTATATATGGTGATTTTTTAAAGTTCAAATGGCTAATTAATTCCTATAAAATTTCTAAGAAGTTACTTTATGCAAGCTAGTTAAATGCTAAGGTTTAGATATGTCGATTTCTGAATATTTAGCAAAATAATGGTCAATTCTTATTTAAAAAAAATTGACGAAGAAATAAGGAAGAAGGGTGAGAAGTTGGAAAGAAAACGGCAAGAACAACCCAATATGCTTTTATTATTATTATTATTATTATTATTATTATTTTTCTTTTTTTTTTTTATTGAAAACAACCCAATGTGCTTTGGCCATGGCCATGGTAGTTTAGCTCGAAAGGATGTATATATATATATATATATACAAAAAAGACTTTTTTGGCATTCCTTGATGCCAAAAAGCCAAATTTGGCATCCCAAAGTGCCAAATGGGCTTAGAATTTGGCATCAACTAGTGCTTTTTGGGATGCCAAATTTGGCTTTTGCATTGGAGATGCTCTAATCAAGACAACCACATCATGTTCCTATTCTTCGTACCGCCCATTGCCCTTTTACCCATTACCGTTTTATGCATAATAGTACATCGTTTTGAACCAAAGGAAAATGAAAAGACAGTATTATCCTTATAATGCCTTTTCGTCCAGCACAAGCAATACCTGAGTTTTTTATTTTAAAGTAACCTTATGAAAAAAGATATATACGAGAATGATCTTCATAAAAATATATTTATAAGAATGACTTTCGCTAATCCGGTCAAACTAACAATTGGGCATGTGGATCCCACATTTCATTTGTGGCACTAAACTGCGGTTTCAAATAACAGTTCTTGGTCATAAATTTCTCGAAATCCAGATATGTCGTTTCACACCAAACACAAAAATAATAAGTAAATAAGTAAATAAATAAAATAAAAACATAAAACCAAAACCCCCTTCTTCTCCTACCAATTCTTGTTGGAACCGTAGGGGCTCGCCAGAAACCTAACCATGGGATCCAACAATCTTATCACTCAATTATTTGTTTTTTATTTTTTAAAAAAGCTGCCAACATTTTTATTTATTCAATTTTTTTTTTAAAAAAAAAATTGCCAATGCTGGTAACAACTCGGCCCGTGTAGCATAGGTACCCTACCCAGTAGGTTATATATTAACATGACTGAATGTACCCGTAAGTAAAAGGATTGGCCTTTTTTCATCAAATTTATTGGGCCTACTCTAATAAAGTCATGTAAGTAATTAGAAGTTGAGTGAGGTTATTGCAACTCCATTTGTTGCTCTCTACAGCCAATTTGTAACTACACCCCAATATTTTTGTAGCTAAACCCCACAATTTTCAAAAAATAACCCCAACCCCATTTTAATTCTAAGAAAATTGTTCTCTACACCCAAATCCCTAAAACTCCCACGATCATTTCCCCATGGCTCCTTCACGACGTGGCAACACCACCGACTTGCAGAAGCTTCATTGCAGTCGATCTCTCCAGCAACTGGATAGTCTCTCGATTTCCTTCCCCCCCTCTTTCTCTCTTCCTCAACAAATCCTCACCGGCATACACCAAGCCCAATGACACCATCATTGACTTGGGCAACGTCGGTGGATGTTCAATTTGTGCTGTTATATTGCAATTTTTTCCCTGGATTGTGATTGGATTTAGGGTTTGCAACAAGGGTTGTAAGATTGACTAGTCGACATGGGTTCTGGAATGGGTATGGCGAATTTTCTTGGTGCAACTGTTGGGGTGGGTATAGGTTGATCGGAGTTTTATATGGGTATTTCCAGCGGTAGATGTCTCGGTGGTGGAGATAACTGGATTGATCCAACTATGAGGGTACTTATTGGCGATGGGACGAAGTTGCTCTGTCATCGAGGGCTTCCCCTCTCTCTCGCACTGTTATTCTCTCTTGTGCGTCTCCTACCACTCTTCTCTTCCCCTCACTCTTTTTCTCTACATTTTCCCCTTGCTTGGTTGCCAGGAAAATGCGGGAAAACAAAATGGGTACTATAGTGATCTATAATGTCCGAATAATGTGCCCAAATTTGGGTCAATGTGCAGAGTATTGGAGAGGAAGATTTTGTCTCATGACAGAAAAAGAGTAAATTGAAAACTCCCAATGAAATTTGAAGTTTGTGAGCTTGCCCTTAGTGGTGTCAATTAGGTCGAATCGGGCCAGCCCGGTCCGTTAAAGTTTCGGGCTAACGGGCTAACGGATCGGATCATGCTTGGTCCGTTAAGCTATCAGATCGGAACGGGTCAGCCCATTAAGCTAAAGGGCCTATCCAATCCAATCCATTAGACTGATCCACTATGTTAATGGGCAAAACAGGCTAATGGATCGGATTGTATTGGATTGGATCGGGTTAATGGATCGTACTAATGGATCGTGTTAACGGGCTATTGGATCGACTTAATGGATCGGCCTAATGGATCATGTTAAAAGGCTAATGGATCGAGCTAACGAGCATTTCAATTTTAATTTTAATTTTAATTTTTTTTTCCACTTTCTTTTACTTTTTTTTCAATTCAAATTTAAGGTGTCAAATTAAAGTACACGAACATTATAACATTTAAAGTGTCACTAAGTTTAATTTTTTTTCAATTCAATTTAAATTGAAGGTGACAAATTCAATTATATTTTTTTTTCTTACATTATAACTATTAAAGATTTAAAGTACATGAATGGATAAGAATTAAACAAAAAAAAAAAAAAAAAATGGACGGGCTAATGGTCGGACCGGATCGGGCTAATGGACGGGCTAAACGGATCGAGCTAATGGACGGACTAATGGTCGAATCGGATCGGACCGAGCTTCGGATCTGATCAGGCCGGCCCATTGGACGAAAACATTAGCCCAATCCGTCCATTTACTATGGATCATATCAACCCAGTCCATTAGTTATCGAACCGGATCGGGCATGATCTGTTAGCTTATCGGACTGGTCAACGGATCAAATGGGTGGCCTGGCTATTTTGACACCACTACTTGCCCTTATCTGGTTGTCGGGAAAATGCGGGAAAAGAAAAGAAAATATGGGGTAGATATCCAAATTAGGGTTTTCTTTTTTTTGAGTGTAGAGATCAAAACACCGTTGAGTTATTTGGTTTTATTAAAATTGTTATGTCCTTTAAAGTAAATTTGAAAATGGGTATTTTAGGAGTGAAAAACAATTGCGTGTAGAGAGCAACTATTGGAGTTGTAATAACCCCACCCTTAGTGTAACGTCCCAACCTAACATACATACCGACTCTTCTGGATAGGTCGACACATGTCAAGATAGGGGTACAACCTATCCTGCTCATTCGTATTTCCGAATGAGGTGTAAAAAAAATGAATATATATAACAAAATGAAATGACATGTCCATACATTATGTCCCAATTCGCCAAATATAAAACAAATAGGAAATCGAATATATTGCCAACATCCCTGGCAAATGGCTGTATGAATGATCAGAAGTATTCTAAATAACTGAATATAACTTAATAAATTTCTCATAAAATATGTAAGACCAAAGCAGGAAATAACTATGCAGCTATCCACCATTTCCAAAGCAGCGAATTACGCAAACCAAACATGTACCCCGAGTCAACCTGAAATATACTACAATAAAACAGGGGTGAGCGTCAACGTGCTCAGTAGGAATATCATTCTTAACTAACAGTGATAATATTGATGCATAGAATATTAAATAAAACATTTCAACATTTTATAGTAAAATCATCATCTCAAGAATGGTGGGTGGTTTTCATAATTTTTAATTCAGTAAATCGAAACCTTAATGCTTTAAAAGTGCTTTAGATAATTGCTAGATTGTGTAAATCCACCAGGCTCTAGCGGGCCAGTGCTAGATTGTGTCAATCCACCGGGCTCTAGTGGGCCAGTGCTAGATTGTGTCAATCCACCGGGCTCTACCGGGCCAGTAGGGTCATGCCATTGGCTCCACCCTAGACCATGGTTTGAAATATCTCATAAATCATCACATCAACATTATATCGAAGTAATCCAAGCACATATAAAGCATATCATTCCAAGTGTTCTCTTCAGGATCACATATCTAAATCAACAATTTTATCTTTGTTCAAAAAAAAGTTCAGATCATATAAAGCATATTTCATGAACAATCCACCACCACAAGTTTAACAAAATATATATTCCTTGCATCAGGTTTCACAATCATAAAATATTTGACAAATAGTAGGTTTCACTATAAATCATTTCAAATAAAGGAGGAATTATGCATCAAAGGCTTATAAAAGGGTTTTCATAATCATTAACAAGGGAAAAAGTTCAAAATATATCTATCATCAATATTAGTAAGAATATAAGTATCCCTACCTCAATGCAACGGTATTTCCAACCCTTTGCGGCTCCTCGAGCCTCCCCAATGCAATGCTTATGCACCAATGCAAGTGGTCCCCCAAGGGACCTTTTGAACTGAAAATAAATAGTAAACAATGCGAAAGAAACAATCAAAACAAAGTACAAAGGGGTCCTAAATCCTCAAAAGTGAAACAACCTTCAAAACTAAGCATTTACGAGTTTAAGAGCCCAAAAGCCCCAAAAATAACAACCCACAAGCTTAATGATTTTCAAAACATATTACCAAGAATGATTTGGCATTGCATGCCAAAACTCATGGCTAAAAGCCAAGTGGCTTAAGAAGCAAACTTTAGAAAACCAAAGAATAAACCAAAAGGGGTAAATATGGTATTTATCAAAATATTTCTCTTTCCAAAACAAGTTTTTACTCCAACTCAATTAAAATAAAAAACTAGGCTTCATAAGATTTTCGAGCATATAACAATCGTTCAAAACGGACATCAGATGAAAAAGATATGCGTGTTTAAAGTTTGAGTTGAAAATTAGGCCTTTCCAAAACAGTTTTGCTATTTAAATCATATATCCTAGCTCAGTTATCGAAAATTAATGAACTTTAGTGTTATTAATAGACAACTCGAAGATCTACAATTCATCTTTAATAGCCAAAATCCAAATCCAACATTTTGAGGGCCAAAATCATCAATTTCAGTAACCTATTGGGTTTGGGCGAGAATATTTCCACTGAAAAACAGTTTTTGGTAAAATGGGTATAACTATTTGTAAATAATTCCAAAGGAGGTAAGGTTGGATTCGTTGAAAAGCTAATTTAAATACCTACAACTTTTGTGAAGAAAGTGTAGCCCAAATATGCTTCTAACAGTGCCGAAAGTGTACGGACAGAACACTCTGTTTTCAGAAATCAAATTTAAATTCATCAAATAAAAAGATTAAAATTTGTGAAACTCAAAAAAAAGAGTATAACATTTTGGGTCCTTCAAATCTCATTTCTAAACCATGAACAAATTCATTCAAAATCAAAATCAAAGCTTTATTTGGGCAGCCATGGCTGTTGCTCTCAAATCCTTCAACACAGCCCCTCAAAATTCAGAAATAAATTATCCAAACAGCTGGTTCATCACATTCAGACCTAAAGTAACATTGATCTAGTTACCAAACTTAAAATGAATCATCAAAACACAAGTAAACAAGCCCACCGTAGACATGCTCAAACCCATAAACCCAAACATCATCACCGAACCCACATGAAAGCTTTCAAACTTGTTTTGATTTACCAAAACTCATTTTTAGCACAAATCTAGTTATATGTGACTTCAAAACATGAAATAGATGAACTTTGGAAAATAATTTGTCAAGGTTCAAAACCCAAACCCTAGAAACCCAAATAACCCAAGCTCAGATTTGAATCATCTCACAAAACAACATCTAAAATCCATCTTATCCAATATATATATATATATATAAACACCCAAGAATCCAACATGCGTGATGAGCCCAACTTGCTCACAACATCACAGCCATGGGAAACATCAGAGAATGACAAAGAAAGGAGGAGAAAAAGGAAGAAAGAAGGCTTGACTTACCTTTAACAGGCAATAACAAGAAGTTCGATGGAGATTCCGGCAAGGGTTTGGTGGCCGCAGCTCCCCCTTCACCCGACTTCTCTCTCTCGGCTCTGTCTCTCTCTATCTTTTAGCTTTTGTAAAAAATGGAGAATGAAAGGTAAAGTGGGCTTTTAAATCAATGAGGGACACGGCCGGCATTTACTAAATTGTTCATATTTTTTTTTTTCACATTTTGTTAAATTAATGAAATCTCCCCCAACT
This sequence comes from Hamamelis virginiana, assembly GCA_017140935.1. Taxonomy (NCBI): domain Eukaryota; kingdom Viridiplantae; phylum Streptophyta; class Magnoliopsida; order Saxifragales; family Hamamelidaceae; genus Hamamelis; species Hamamelis virginiana. The sequence goes on along the minus strand of JAESVK010049559.1, from coordinate 14,498 downwards.
TTATATAAAATTCTAAAATTATGCATTTTTAAATTTTTGGGTTATTACACTTAGTAGTTTAGTATGCCTTGTTTTGGGCCTATTCTTAAACAAGGGCCTTTGGGCAATTTACATCTAACATTATGGGGAGCAGATATTGCAACCCCATGCAACTCTAAGCCCATCCCTATTCTATGTACACCTAATAAGTTATAAGTAAACCCCATTCTTTTTCTAAAATAACTCCAACCTCAAATAAGTTTGAATACAAGTGTTATCCCCACCCCAATCACAAATAACGCATCTCTCGTCTCCCTCCCTCTCTTACGCTGACCACGCTCTCTTGTCTAGCACATTAACTTCGGCACCAGTTCTAGTGGGACCAGCTAGTGGAATGGGATACATAGTTTACTGTGATGCCTCACGCCAAGGTTTAGGATGCGTTTTAATGCAAAATGGTAGGGTTGTTGCCTATGGTTCGAGATAGTTAAAACCTTATGAATTGAATTATCCTACCCACGACTTGGAATTGGCAACGGTAGTTCATTCTTTGAAGTCTTGGAGATCCTATCTTTATGGTGAGAACTTTGAAGTGTTTACAGACCACAAGAGCTTGAAATACATTTTTATGCAGAATGATTTGAATTTGAGACAGCTTCATTGGGTGGAATTCATGGAAGATTATGATTTTGAACTGAAGTACCATCCAGGCAAGGCCAATGTTGTTGCCGACGCCCTGAGTAGAAAACCCCATTCCAGAGTTAACAGTTTGGCGTTGGACAGGTGATCTATGTGGAATGTCTTGGAGGATTATGAAATATTTGACATTGAAGATTTTCGCAAGTGAGTTTATGCAATTTTGCTCTTCAGCCTGTGTTAAATTCTCGCGTTCACTACTACAATAATGGTTAAAGAAGACAGTATAAAGAAGACAGTTTTGAAAGCTGTCGTTGAAAAATTAAAAAGAAGACAGTTTTCATTAACAGTCTTCATTATAAACTATTAAAGGATAGTTTCTTGTAAACTGTCTTTAATGGGTTAAATATAAAGACAGTTAATTTTTTAAAGTGATTTATTTTTTGGGACTAGACTGAAAAGACACCGTATCCATTTTCATTTCCCGCCTAAGCTGCCGCGCCAAAGCCCTCTCTCCTTTTTCATTTTAGAATCCCTAATTAATCCCCCAATCTCTCTCTGCCTCCATAGAAGCTTTCCTCCTCTCTCTCTCTCTCTCTCTTTCTCTCCGCCGTTGATTCTCGGACTCACGCCGGCGTGTTCCTGCTGGTGCCGTCCTTACCCAAGCTGCAGTTCCTCTCTCTCTTTCTCCCACGCCGCCTTCCATCAGTGTTGCTGGCCTCTCAGCCATTACGCAGGTCACCCCAACCTTGATGCAACAAGCTCTCCTTCAGCAACAGTCTCTCTACCACCCCGACCTCTTAGCTCCTCCTCAGGTTCGACTCTTTCATTCTTATCTTCTTGCTATTGATGATCGTTGTGATTGTGATTTGGCATCTCATTTTGGTTCGCTTGTTCTGTGATATTGATCTTTGAGTCATGTTCGTATAGGATTCGAAGCCTAGGGTTTGGATTTGGAATAGGCTTTTTTATTGTTTTGTTTCTTATATTTTGATTGGTTCATATCTTATTTGTATAGATAAGATTGGCTTTTGGAAGAACCCTAATTGTGACGCAGAACCCTAATTGTGAATGGGATAAAATTCCATCGTTGCCCTCAGCTGCTTATTCTCTGCTTCGTTCCAAGTTCAAACCCTCCACTTCCACTCTTCACTCAATCATCGATTCAAGCGACCAGGTTACTACCAAGCTCCTCATTCAGTTGCAGGTACTATACTCTGTCTCTCTCTCTCTCTCTCTAAATTTTTGTTTTCATCTGGAAAGAACCCAAGGTTCTCATCGTTATGGTGATCACTTCTTAGTTTAAATTAGGGGTTTTAAATAATTTGATAAGCTGGACTCTTCAATATGCCTGATTTATGGTTTTCTTTCTTCATGGAATGTTATTAATGTTTAATGATTGTGATAATCGCGTGGCTTTACTATTAATGTGATTGCCATCTCTATCTTATTAAGTTCTCCATTTTATCAAGCTGTGAACCATTCTTAAAAATCAATTTTCGGTTGTTATTCTTTTTTGCAAGTGTGGTCAGAACATTGTTTTTAAATTACCAAATAAATCTATACTTATATCAGTTGTTGGATTTTACTTCCCGACTTGAACAACCCTTATGGACCTTTTTAATTATTAGGTCAGGCTTCCTCGAATTTCATTAAGTTCCCCGAATCTATGATTCAAATTTTGGTTGTGAAAGGATAATAAATTTCACCAAGTTTCTTCTCTTTGTTGCCCCCTCCCCACCATTTTAACCTAATTCCACACTGGCATAGTGGATTGAGTGGATCGAATTTACTGCAACATTTGATAGAGTCTCTATATCAGCTTCTTTTTGTATACATGATCCCACATATATTTGCTCTGTGATCTAACAAAATAAACATAAAGATCTAATTAAATTAGCACTTGTAAATAAAATGCTTCACTAAAAAACTTAGAAGGCTTCTTTGAGAGCAATAAATTGAAACAAGATCCGCAAAAAGTAGACCAAATACATATTATGCTTGAAATTGTCAAGATGTACAGAATATACCAACTAGGTCAAGAAGAGAGTTATATAGTGTGAAGAAAAACTCAAATATCCAATATTGTATTACTTAAAATTTAGATGATCTTTGCAACTTTTGTTGTCACTTGTCAAGAACCCAGGAGAAGGAAGAATGTTATACTCCGACTAGTTAAATCAATTCAGGTTTGCATACTTAGCATTTCCTTACAAAGTGCATATAAGAACCCAAAGACATGCCAGAAGTCACTCAACAACAACGTACACAAGCAAGCTCTCTGTCCACTTATCCCCATGCATATATGTGTACTACACTGCTACCATAGCAGAAACTAGTACCATTCTTTTTCAGCTTCCCTTAATTCTTTACGAAGATGGCAAGCAATTCATTTGGAAAAATCATCATTGCAAAGAATTCGAACTGGTTATTTTTAAATCAAGCAACCAATAGGTTAATGAAAATATGACAAAAAATTTATTTCAGATCACCTTAAAAGAATGGCAGAATTATCAATGCAAGTATAGAGCATAAATATGGTTAACATCCCACCTTACTATATTGCATTCCAAGAGAGTGATTATAATATAGTTTGTCTTTAGCACGATCCAGAGCCTTAATATATTCCTCTAGTGGGAAGCTTCCATGAGCCCATTCAACATCTCCAGACTCTTCCTCAGAGAAAGTACAAACAAGTTGGCTCATGGATGCAGACAGAATGCTTTTGTGCATTTGTGGTTGAACATGACCATTATGATCGTTCAGAAACTTCCAACCATTGGATGTTAGGAACTTTGAGGAAAACGTGACAAAACCAGAATTCCCACTGCCCTCACAAGATGTTTGCAAATTTGATGCCAATATGTTTTTGCTCCAAGTAGCAGTTGGAACACGGCCTCTATTAAATAAAAGATCAAGATCACTCTGAAGATGCAGTTCTTGAATTGGGAAAGGAGAGAAGGGCCTCTCAAGGATTAGGCTAAACGATCCTGTTTTCTCCTTCAGCATTTTCCTGGGGAAATAGAAGACTAAAAAACTATAAAAATAAAAAATAAAACAGAAATTGAAGAGCAGAACAGATATTTAAAAGTCCAAAGATAACGCAACTCTAAGGCAGTAAGAAATTGCATTTACATTAATGACATGGAAGGAAATGAAAAGGAGTAGAAAATTTATCTAACACACAGCAGTATTCACTCTTCCACCCATGAAAGTTGGCTGTCCAATAAAAAACCTTTTAGATGCACACATAAGCACGTCCCAAGTGCTAACTGACAATCTACACACCCCAGCTAAGATATTTCTTGTCCAAAATCTGCCTATTGGAAGTTGGAACCATCCAAGATAATTGTTTGGCAACCCATTCAATGTCCTAAGGATTTAGGAAAAAGCCTGCACGTCCCAAGGGCTTCACTTTCAATGTCCTAAGGATTTCTTGTGTTCAACTATCGATTTTTTTATTTTATTTTATTCGTAATTAGCCAGACATGAATTAGTCATGTTCTGATTTTTATGTCTGATGCTATTATTAGTTATGAAGTTAAATGCAGCTTGTTCTAGGGATGTTTGTTTCTATTTTTTCTCCTTTTGTTACAGGTTGGTTGCAAAATGGGTTGCAAATTTTTGCAACTGGAAGCATGGGATTCAAAAACAATCTATCATCGGGGGAAATTGTGGAACAATTGGTGCACGCCTCACTTATCACATACACGCAACGTTGTTTTCATGGTAAGTACATGTTTTTTTTTTCCCTCCTTTTTTTTTGAAGCATTAGATGTTTATAGTAGTAACTTTTCAATGTTGGCCATGAAATGGTTGCCTCTCTTTCACTATGAACCACAATTACCATATTTGATTATTTTGGGATCATTTTGATCCTAAAAATAAGAAGAATATCTAGAGTGCCAAAATATTTTAAATATAATTGTTCATCCTCATTGACCAGAATGCATGTAACCAGAAGAAATAAGGATGCAGATATGATATACAATTTTTATTCTTTCTTTTTTATATATTTTAGTTTTTCTTTCCCTTCCCCTTCAACTCACAATGCTCATTATAATTCTCCTGGTGCTATATTAAACAAAATTAATCAATAATGCCTTCAACTAAAAGTATTATGGCTCCAAATGTGTTTAAAATGTTTGGATCTTGATGTTTCTTTTTATTTAATAAAGCTTCAACATTGCTCACTGAATTATTACTTCTTTGTTCTATCTTTTTGGTTTTCATGTCATTGTAGGGGGGCAAATTTGGTAGTTCTCTAGTTCCATTACATGAATTATTTATTTCATTAAGTTTCAACTCAATGGCATGAGAGATACTTTTTAGTGTGTGATTAAACCATGACATGATTGTAAACATTAGGCTTGCTGTAGCTGTTTCTGACTAATGGGTGATCATAAAAATGTGAATTCTGAGTCATTCTTAGGTTTTAATTATAACCTTTTGTTCCTTTTTTTTTCCAGTATCTATATGTTTTGTTTCTATCTTTCTGCCACATTTTGGTATATTGCTGCAGGGCTTTGTTTTGAAGGAACTAACCATGCTTCTGATTTTTAATTTACTCAGCACCTTTGGAGGAAATCTTCTAGCCAGTGCAATTGCTGTTGCCTCACTATATGTGATCAGAGAAGAGGGACTTGCTACAAGGTATCACATTTCTCGCCTTCTAATATACTATTGAGATTACTTCACAGTTTGAGCCAGCTATGTCGAGTTAACTTCACAGTTTGAACTTTAGTTTATAGTGGAACACTTTGCATACTTGAGAAATCCCGATTGCCTTTTCATTTCCTTATGGTATTAAAGCTTTAGCATACTATGTTCATAGCAAGGGTCTTAAACTAGGAATATTGTACTCAAATGCAGGGTTACATTATCTGACACACACGCGTTCACACACTCACAGAGTCAACTTTCCATATATCAATTCTCTTTCTTTAAGTTCGTTTAGTTAAGTTGCTAGCTATAATTTCTTTTGCATATATAGTTTATTGTTGTCACATTCTTCTTGTTTAAGCTTTTTGCCGTAATAGGCATCTAATGTTTTCTAAGACTATTTTTCGTTTACTAGAATATTGCTGCACAAGGGATATTTCTTGTTTTTGAGCCTCATGTGCCTAAAGATCTAGCTGGAATGTAAAAGCACCTATGGGCTTGCATGTAAGTTTTAAGTGTGTTAGAAATTTAACTTAGAAGTCTACTTCTCTTGGTAATTGTTCATTGCTGATGATATGGGAGGCGTGGGAGGCGCCATGTGATTGAAATATTGTTTGGATATAATTATAGAAGTGTTGTATACTCTTAATTTGACAGGTAAAAATTTGGGAATATTGCAAAAATAGACGAAACTCTGTCGAATTTTCGTCTCGAAAAACAAGTTTATTTTTTTTCTTACTTTCCTAAGGATGAAATGCTACTATTTTAAATTAGAATTCCATTAATGTCATTGTTTTTTTACTTTGAATAATTGAACTGAAATTTGCATTTCTTTATTTATATATAGGTTCTAAGTTGCATCGAAACGCAAAGTTGGTTGCGCAAAGACTTTTGGAAGGGGTATGAAATCTAGATAGCTTGCTTCATGTATATCCATTGTGACTTCAATTGAATGGATGAAGTCTGTAATTGAAATTGCTTGTTTGCTATTTATATGCATGTAATTTGGAAGGAGTGTTTCCAAATTAAATTTAACACAATAGCTTTTATATGATTTTTGTTATATATGGGGTACATGTTTGGTCTTAATTAAGTGAATGAAAATATTTTTATTATGTTTGCTAGTGCTTCTTTTATGTACGTACTCAATTTATATGCATATAGGAGTTTTGATACATATTACCAATAAGAAACGTGCACAGGTTTACAGGAACACTTACATGTTGCCTAAATTAACAGGTTAACATATCAATTAAAATGAAAAAAAAAAAAAAAAAAAAAAAAAAAAA
>JAESVK010049556.1:0-10601 GCA_017140935.1 Hamamelis virginiana | reverse complement strand
TCTTTAACATACTTCTCCGCTTCTCATTATTTTAAAAAATAAAATTAAGTGAAAAGATAGTTCATGTGCATACAAAATAAATCATACAGAAAAAATGACCATATAGCATTTGCATGCCCTGTTCATGAATTGAAGCAAGAGGACTGATACAATAATGAAAACAGGCTTAAACATAACTGAAGCATTCGCAAAGGAAGGAAGGTGCACATTACAAAGACAGCATCAATGCCAAACCTGTAACATTTTGTTTGTGGTGACACCACAATATGTTTCAAGTAAATATGCTATCAATTTCTGTGGCTTTGATAGCACCTCACATGCCTGCAGTGTAGTTTTATCAACAGCCAAATTAGGGAAAAATTAGATGCTAGACATAAAAAATATTTGATTATTAACTTAATGAAGGGAAAAAAAAGCAATTTAAACATAAAAAACAAGAACATGTTAAGTGCACAACAGGATACTAACTAGTCCAAATCCATAGCAACCTAATGCACAATTACAAAGGGAAAGGTAAAAACTCTTCGTCAACAGGATATTAGCTTTCTTTCATGTTTTTTGGTTGTAGAATATTGGTATAAAGAATTGAAATCATCATATGCTTAAATTTTAGATATAGCAATTACATGTATAACTGTGAACGTACAAAGGATATCTTATACCACAGATAAATCAGTGCCCCTCTCTTGGGCTAAATTTACTTGGTGATATAGACATATAGTACATAATCCATTTAGTACCTTCTTCACAATAACTGATGTAAAAGAAAATAAGAAAAATATTTACCAACCTCCTTCACAAGCAACAATCCTGCCTTCAATCTTGATGGGCGGAACTTCATCAACTCCATTGGAGATTTCTTACTCGTATCCTATCAATAATAGCAACAAGTAATTCATTCGTACTTCCTGCAAAGTTAATATTCTTGCATTTAAACCTCTTCTTAATTGAGAAATCCTTCCTATAACTTGGTCACAAGCCCACCGTATCAGAAGACTAGTTCAGACAGGATCATTAAAAATAAAAAAGGATTGATTTGAGCATTATATACACCTTGTATTTGTGATACTGGTCACATGCTATGTCCCCATTGTCTCCAGGAACATTCCCTGAAATTTTGGGTTTGAACAATTGATAAATTAGCCACTGAAATCAAATATAAAGAAGATATATATATATATATACACCACCCACCAACATTCTAAAGCACACGCAATTGAACATTATGTTAATTACTTTTATGTATGAATTTTTTTTTTTAAAAAAAATTATGATCTCTCCAAATCCATGCCATAAAAAGTAGTAGACCGCTAAAAAATTCTCAACCAAACACACAGCCCAAAATCACACAGAGTTTGATATTGTTCCTTTAACCAATAGCTTTAAACAATTTCAGGAATTCATGGCTCCATACTATCAAGCCAATAGGAGCCAAGAACGTAAGATCAAAACACCTGTCCAATTGTCGAACACATAATTAAACTGCATTATCATTATTAAAGATGCAGACATACGGTAAAATATAATCCTCGAATTACTTAGAATTAATAATAATAATAATATCATTCTGAAAAATGAGATGATGGCCTATGATCTTACAGAAGCATTACTTACATGGACTGGAATGGGTAAAAAAGTTGTTTGAATGATTCCAAAAGTATGATAAGTGGCCCTAATGGATGAGATGATAGGTAGACAAATATATATATATATATATATATCATTGAACCAACATATCCATGTTGTGTCCTGTTCAAGTCTGCACTACATATATTGCATGTAATGTGCTGAGAAGTGTTAAAATAGGCAAAGAAAGAAGCTATCTTTTATAATTGTTGTTATTGTTGTTGACAGTAAGATCTCAATTGAGATATGTTCATGAAATTCAACAATTAAAAGGATAAGCCAGAAAATTCCTTAGGGTTGAATTTTTCTGAGTTTCCATCTTATTTTCTAGGGCATAAAGAGTCATTTTCACCACCATTCCTGGTGGTAGACTTTACCGCTTGCCACCATGGGCAATTGTGGGATCAAGTTCAACCACGAAGAGTCAAGACAAATCTGGATGTTCACAAAGTGATAATGTCCTCAGTCTCTAAAATTGGCTGGCAATGTCGCGTCTGTAAAATATTCCTTCCTAATACTCTCCACAGAGCAAAATCTCACCTTCAAAAAACATACAAATAAATAAAAATAAATGACAAGGCATACAAAATCCGCAAGGTCATAGCAACAAAATTACCAAACAGCACCAAAGTTTTTCAGCAGTTGCATGTTCAGCTCACATATTGAAGTGTTGTAACAATTAAAACATTCAATGGCAGGAGTAATAGAAAACTGGTCATACTTCATCAAAAATGTAAATATGACATGGTGTTAGCAGTTTTGTCTGAACCATACTTTGTAAAAAATGCACTTTCTTAACCAAATTGTAGATATTCCTCAGCCAAAAACAACATCAAATGGTGTGTCAGCAGAGTTAAGCATCGTATAAGAGACTGGGATACGGAGTGGACAGCTAAAAGGCCAAGAAATAGAAGCAGGGTTCGTCTAGGGAGTAAAACAACTATGACTAGCACATTAAAGCCAACACTGATATAGTTAAGCCATCCTATTTGCATGCATTCCAAACAATGGCTATTTGAGAGCAGCCTAACAATTAACAAACTAGAAGATGGGCTGGTTAAGAAAGTATAAAGCACAGGATGCAGCATGAAAGCACTTTCTGAGACTAAGAATCTAAGAATATATCCTCCACAGTTATCCGTAAAAATAAATAAATAAAATTTACTGAAAATATAAAGGATGCTCAGAAATAAGGAATTCATGGTTAGAATGGACCGTACTTACCAGAGAAGCATACGATTTTAGCAAGGGTTTGATGAGCTGCCAAATTGGCTTAAATACAAAGGGAGCTTCCACAAAGAGGACTTGACCCAGCCGCTTTGGATAGTAATAGTAGAATACATTAAACTGTCAAACCAGAATAAGAAATCAACTCATAATGTCTGTATTACAGGCAATTATGCTACAGACTTCAAATTTTCAAAGGGTATTGATAGAAAATGAATTAAACTAATGTGATTTAGCTATAAAAACATAACTGAAACTTGATGGTTAAGATAATTGACATGCCAAACTCATCAAGTGTCAAATCTTTGCCACCAACAGCAGCAGCCACATTTAATGACAAATAAGCTCAAACCCAACAAAGGGATTTTGAAAGAATAAAACTCATTTGGTTCTACTGGTTAAAAAGTAATCGATAAACCTGTAAACCATCACCTCAACTATTTCATACATAGCCAGAAGAAGTAGCGGAAATGGTAGTGGTATGACTCTAAGGGTAATTAACAGCAAAAAAGGATTGCTTTTCCAACCATGGAAATGCAGAGAAACTACGTACATGTGATACTGTTCTCTTAATTGAAACAGGACAGTTTATGCAAAACCCAACAGAAATAGAAAAATTCAAGCAAAACCAAACAGGACAATTTGCTATTCTAAATACTCCATCTTGAACTAACAGTATTTATGCTTTTATTGGAACTCTCCATTGGCTCCAACCAGTGTATGTATATTGGAAGAAGTACCATTTTAATGCTAGCAGCAAGGCAATCAAAGTTTATTCTCTGTTCAACAGTGATGCAGTTTTATTCAATGCAAATGAGTGAGTAGTTCATAAAATGCAGGGACATAGGTAATATAGGTGATAGTAAGTTCAAACATCCTTCACAGGTTGTGTGAGCCTTCTTATTAGAATCAAAATTCCAAAATTTCAAAATTCCAAAAATGCTAGCATGCAGCTCCGGACCCATAGTCTGCATGTTAAAATATGTTGAACCCACGGGATAATAATGTTCTTTCATGCATTTTCTAGTCATATCTTGTACACAACTTAAAAGTTCTTCATTCACCATTAATTTGGCCATGGATACAGTCATTCCCACTATCAAATTGCCAGATTCAGCATAAATTACGATGTGAAAAGGGAAAAATAAAATCAAATTATGTACTTAATAATAACTAGCAAATTTTTTAAAAAGCAAATTAACAAATATCTTAAAGGCCCAACAAAACCCTGACAAGGGCATCAATTATCGTCCATGGCTAGCTGAATTAGCATGACCAAAGCACTCCAACCAAACTAAAAAGAAATATTCTTTTTAAACTGTGTGACTGAGAAAATTGAGATCAAAATACAAACTGAGCCTTAATGTACCACAAATTAAGGACAGCGGTTTAAATGGTTTGAAAAGTTTAAGGAAAAAACAAAACAGAAAAGAAGGAAAGAACAATGAGAAGAGGTATATGCTTGAATGGTGAGCTACACCCAAATGGAAACTCAAAAACCCAAAATGTGTTCCTACAGATACATGCAGTTGCCAGATACCAATTTTTCCAGAAAAAATGTAATATTTCCAAAAAAAAAAATACTAATTTTCTTTATAGAACAGAATGGTCCTCCTATCCAATGCTTCCAAGCTACAGTTTGTTGTTGACACATATTTGAATCCATATGCGCTCTAATCTTATATTGGAAAGACGGAGATTGTACCATTGAAGGACTGATGCTTCAAGGATTATAACCTTATGGTTCTAAATGCTAGCAAAATGAATGAAATGACAAATAAATGGTTCATAAAACTCGTGACCAATTTTTCTACTAGAATATTCTAGTAGGACCACGCTTCTTCCTTTCTTTTACTGGGCTAGGAGGTGGGCTCATATCATCCTCACTACTATTTTCCTCCATGATACCTGTGGGGGAAGAACAATATATAGAAAAATAAAACAAAAATGTGCAAGTCTGCCTAGTAGTTATAGCAATAAGTAGTACAAAGATACCATTACAACCACCATAAATAATTACACAACAATGAAGAAAGAAAAGAATCTCAACCCCGTCCAACAAATCGGCCAATCCCCTAACAAAGATTGTAGATTAATTAATTGAAATCATTAGTTGTGAACCATCAAATTGGGTTGGTTATATGCGTACGTATAAAATTTTCTAGTTATTAAAGGAAAGATTACCCCTTCTGCCACTTTCCAACCATTTCCTTTGATCAATAAAAAGCTACAAACCTAATTTTGGTTCAAGGTGTGTGGGTGTCTAGCATGTTACTAGGACTAGCAGTGCTCCCAAATTATTTCATCATACTCTAGTAGGCTTGAAGTGACCAGTCACTGAAATGAAAAGAAAAAAAATAAAGTCTAGTATACTTAGATTTCCGATTCTCAAACTATCCCAGTGGTAACTCTCTCTCTCTCTCTCTCTCTCTCTCTCTCTCTCTCTCTCTCTCTTGCTACCATACTAATCCTCTTATTGTTTATCATTAAAATTAGGTCTACATATTAGGAAGATCGAATTTAATTAGTAATCCAGTTAATACACAGAAAACTTTTGGGCATGAGGCTAGGAATGGAGGTTTTGCAAAAGCAGCTGATAGTGATATATATGCATTATTTGAAGCACAATGAGGGCAACTGATTATAGTTTTCAGTAAGCAGATAGTGCTGTATATGCATTCAGATTTCTATTACAGATGCTGAGATGCAGTATTAAGTTACTTCTATTTCATATGTTCTTTATTTGGACAATTGTATCCTAATTTAGTATCAAGGTTGCACACTAAAAGGTAATAAAGCTATTTAAGAGATAATGTTGAGCAAAAGCTGCATATATGTATTAAAAATTGCACCCGAATTTATTTTATTTCAAGCTTTACATTGCTCTCTCTCTCTCTCTGTATTGTGATTGGTTGATTTTCCCCGAGTCTAGGTATTCCTTGCGTGCCAAGCACATATTTAGTGAACTACATGAGCAACCTTTTGTTGTGGAGCTTGATCTTCGAGGTACTTATTAGCTTGGACTGTTTATTAGTGCCAATTTTGATGAATATGGACAAGTGGTTTAAAAAAAATGATTCTCTAATTATGTTTTTCTTCAGATGATGGGTCTAAAATTCAGAATGTTCTTCTGGATCTGGTCGGACAACACACTGTCCCACAAGTATTTGTGAATGGCAAGCATATTGGTGGCTCTGATGGTTAGCCCCCAGCTCTCACATTTCTCTATTTATTCTTTCACCTCTTTAAGCCTCAAGATGAAATATACCATTTGTCCGGCATTCTTTCCTCAAGATGAAATACACCATTTGTACTGACATTCTATCCTTTATTGTTCTAATGGTGTTTGATTATTTGGGGTTTACAAATATATACACACATATATACACAAAAACAGAGCAGATATACATATAAACACATATACAATATATACACACAAATACATATACAACTTTAAGCCCTCTATTTCAGTGTTAGAGGAAATTGGAAAGACAGAGCAGCCAATACCCATGCGTTCAACCATATATACACATCTGGAAACTTCTTGAAAAAAAAATACATACATACCTCAAAATAAAATCAACCGTGTATGGTTATGAAATCAACCAATGCGTTCTTCCTGTGGAATGATGCCTCCTGACAGTTTATCTAAGGATATGAACTTGTGTAGATTAGTTCAGATGTCCCTACAAAAAAACCTAGAATTGATTACACAGGTAGAAGAAGGATATGGCCGGAACTCAAACAAAATGAATGTGATCAAACTTGCCGGCGCGCATATGGTCGAAGTTCAAACAATGAGGGTTTCAACGTCCATTCACAAACCTTCATCCATTCACCCACCGTTTGAGTGTAGCTTGAGCATATACCGGAGCTGATAGCTTGAGCGATACCGCTGTTTGAGTGTACGGTGATGACTAGAGCAGAGAATGGGCTAGGGTTTGGTGAGGAACGGTGAAGATGGAAGGGGATGGCTAGGCTAGGGTTTCGATCAAGAAGTGCAGAGGAATGGAGCAAAGCCGTGCTGCTTGCGAGGGTTTCGAGAGGGGTTTTGGAGGGAAACCCAAAACTCGAGCGCCAATAGTCGATTGGAGATCGAGGGACGTAGACATTTTGTTTGAGAGATGAGGAGAGGGTAGATCAAAATGAACGGTGATGCAGGCTGTGTAAAATATGATTTGGAGTAAAACGGTGTCGTTTTACATTAGTAAAAATAAATAAAAAACTCTTCTAAAGCAAGCTGTCTTCTAAAATAAGCCATCGAAGACAGTTTACAAATAACTGTCTTTTAATATTTTATAGAGAAGACAGTTCATAAAAGCTGTCTACTTTTTTAAGTTTTAAAGACAGTTTTCAAAACTGTCTTCTTTAGACTGTCTTCTTTGACTATTATTGTAGTAGTGAAGGAAATAAAAGAAATATCTGGAAACAAGTATTTGAGGGACAAATACCTCTCTATTCTACAAAGTTAGGGGTGGCAAAATTAGCCCAAACCCATTAACCCGCCCAAACCCATTTAGTAGTAATGGTATGGGTTGGTACATTTTAATAAATGGGTCATAATTGGGCCACTCAATTAAACCCATTTATAATTGGGTTGGATATGAGTAACCCATGGGTACCCAACTAATTAAACCCATTTTTATGATTTTTGTTCTCAAGGTTTGGGACATATACCCATTTAACTAGTACCATGTCTTGACCCATGCCCATATATCATGGGTTGACCCGTTTATTATTATTATTATTATTATTATTAATGCATATACACGCCAACAAAAAAAAACTTAAAATAAAATTACTGCATTTAACAACAAAATTTAACATGTCATATATATACAAATCTCGTTCGAGATCTCCCTCTTCATGTGTTAACCCGACCCACCAACCCATATATCATGGGTCGACCCGTTTTTTTTTTTATTTTTTATTTTTAACTCATATACATGCCAACAAAATAAAATAAAATTGCCACATTTAACAACAAAATTCGAGATCTCTCTTCATGGGTCGACCCGACCCACCAACCCATATATAATGGGTCAACCCGTTTTTTTTTTTTTAAATAACGCATATACACGCCAACAAAATAAAATAAAATTGCCGCATTTAACAACAAAATTTTACATGTCAAAAAACCTTCAATTTTATATATTTTGACATTCTACACTTCTGTAGGGTCAGTTGCAGAATATATTTAAAAAAACCGACCGTTGGATAAAATACTCATCTTATGAATGTCATGCCTACCAAAAATCAGGATGATCCAACGGTTGGTTTTTGAAAAAAATGACAATAAAATTGTGACCTTTTGAATAACTGTAAGAACGTAGTTTTTGTTGAAAATTTAAATATGACATGTTAAATTTTGTTGTTAAATGTGACAATTTTATTTTATTTTGTTGGCGTGTATATATATATATATATAGAGATACGGGTCGACCCATGATATATGGGTTGGTGGGTCTGGTCGGCTCGACCCATGAAGAGATCTCGAACGAGATTTGTATATATATGACATGTTAAATTTTGTTGTTAAATGCGGAAATTTTATTTTATTTTAAGTTTTTTTTGTTGGCATGTATATGCGTTAAAATTTTTTTTTTTTTTTTTTTAAAAAGGTCGATCCATGATATATGGGTTCGCTAGTCGAGTCGGGTTGGGTCATGATATATGGGTATGGGTCAAAAGATGGTACCTTAAATGGGTCATATACATTTTGTGGTCCAACCCAAACCCACCCTTTTGCCACCCCTATATGAAGTTAAAATACATACATATATGCATGTTTTAACTTTTAAAGGAAAAGACTATATGTGACAGGTGAAAAGTTCACCCTTTTTTGACTCATCGCATCATTGACTGAAATATCATACATACATATAGATGTTATAGTCATCGGTTAATTCATATTTCAATAGTCACAACAAGGCTTTCTTTTTAGTTTCCAACTAAGAGGAGCCTAACTTGAATTCTTGAAGAGAATGTGGAAAAAACACTAAAAGCAAATAAGCATGAGGTACACCTCTGGCACTAAAGAGTAGACTGATCACATAACAATAACAACTTTCAAGCAAACTAAAATTCTAGGAGAAAGAGGACTTCATCTGTCTCTCATAAATGTCATACTTGAAGAGATATATATATATATATATATATATATATATATATATATATAAGTGATCTAGTCAGCATATGCTCACTTTAACTAAAGTTAACAAATAACACAAGCCCTTTGATTCTCATTCACTTAATGAAAGATTCATTTCAAGATTCCAATCCAAGGGTTTGTGTTCTTTGCTTACTTTTAAGGTTTCATCTTTTAAAAGTAACATGAAAAGTATCTATTAAACAGAGCTGCTAATATAAAGTGCACTTGATGCAAAATGCTTCAGGTGGCCTCTTCTATAGCCACTTGTTGAGCATAATTTCGAAAACTGACCTTTGGATTTGATGCTCATTTTATGTATATCATGCCTGCCAAAAATCACAGTGATCCAACGGTTGGTTTCTGAAAAATGTAACTTTGAAAAATTGTGGATTTTTTGTTCTTTAAAATGTCACCCTTTTTTCACAGTCGGTTTTTTAAGGAACCAACCGTTGGATTAATATGATTTTTAGCAGGCATGATGTACATAAAAGGAGCATCAAATCCAACGGTCAGTTTCTGAAAATAAGCTCAACAAGTTGCTCTAGAAGAGGCCACCTGATGCATCTTGCATTAGGTGCACGTTATATTAGAAGTTATGATATATTAAAGCTAATAAATTATCTATATTTAATGCACAAAAGCACAAAAACACAAAAACACTAGTAAATGAAACTTAATCATAAAAAATAATTCATATTAACAAAATATTCGCTAATCGATTACAATTGTCCCCTTCGAGTCTTCATTTTTTGAAAGTGTTATATGATAATCTCATTATCAATGCCATCAAGTATGTCTTTCTCAATATATCCAATCAAGCTATCATTTATCAATTGATCGTCCATCCGGTTGAGCAATCGACTCTTCATAATTTTCATTGCAGAAAATGCCCTCTCTACGGTGGCAATAACAATTGGGAGGGTAATTGCCAATCTCAAAATCAAGTAAACTAATAGATACATTATGTTTTTTTTTTTTTTTTAAACCATTTTTTGAGCTAAAGCACCAATCCCTTTCAATTGTGAAAAGTCACTAGAAAAGCGCATATCAATAACATAATTCTCAAATTGATTGTCAAGCATAGCAAGATCGAATGCAAAAAAAATCTATTTGATGAAGTATAGCTAAGCGAATCAATTGTTGCTTGTTAAAAGCGGAAAAAGAATCATTTGGACTCAAGCATGCCACACTAAGAAACAATTCAGTGTTTGCCTCAGTGAAACGACTATTAAGCTGAAGAAGTTGCACATCAATGACGGAATAAAATAGCTCAACGCGATAGTGATATAGATTTTTTTTTTTTTCCAGAATGTCAGGGTAGGCAGTTGCCCACCCTTGCCCCATGCTAGCTACGTCCATGGTTCTTGTCCATCGTCGGTGACCGGAGCACAGTTGCAGCGTACGACGTGGAATTAGTACGGTCATCTTCTCTGGTGACCTCTACTTCTTCTCCTTTGTTGAAATGCCTACCAGACATTGTAGTTGAAAGTTGAAACCTTAAGGTTTTAGAGAGAGAGAGAGAGAGAGAGAGATTACAATTTGGTGAAAACAGAGAGAGATGAAAGAGTTTTAGTGAGACACAGAGGTCCTGCAAATG
>JAESVK010049550.1:8145-19366 GCA_017140935.1 Hamamelis virginiana | reverse complement strand
CACATTTGCAGCAGGTTTCACAATGCCTGGTGGGTACAAAAGTGATGGCCCAGATGAAGGCATGGCAAATTTTAGCAGAAAAACAGCTTGCAATTCATTTTTGATATCTGATACTATTGCTTTCTGTTTCTCTGTGACCTCAATGTGTTTCCAATTTTTGGCTTCTATGGAAAGAAATAGCCATAATTTTATGTTCTTCATAAAGTGGGCAGCGCGACTCACTTACATCTCTCTTTGCAATGGTGATAGCTTTCATTTCTGGCACAAATGTTGTGTTAGCTGGATCTTCTGGACTTGCCATCGCCAACATAGCCGTTGTTTGCTGCTTCTTTCTCTTATGTAATCTCGTGATATTTACCTCATAAAATTAGGGCCGAAAAAAGTGCTTATATATATACTATGTATTTTAGTACTTATCCAAGGTGTAATTTCATGTACGTCAATTTGACTTAATTCCATATAACACTTTGATTGTTTTTCTGCTTTCTCTACCAATAATTAATTTCTGTCTTAATTTTGCCAAAAATGAAATCATATACCGTCGCCTTCGCCTACTAGAAGATGCATACAAAACTCCTATATATGCACTTTGCAATGCGTCTCGCCTTGCCTTTGGAGGACTACAATGAGATCAATGGGATATATGCATGGGTTTCTTCCTAGGAGTGTACCTAGGAGGAAAAATTCTTACTTTCTCAATTTTTAAAAGTAGTTATCAATATTCTACTAAGGGTTGAATTCTCCTAATAATATGTACTTTACAAGAGTTTAGGTCAAAATGCAAGTCCAAATTAAAGTTAAAGTTCTTCCCAATGCCATACATAGGAAGAATATTAATTCCAACGGCCAGTTTTTCAAAATATCAATTTTATGTTGGCAAAAAAGCCAAGTTCTCATATAAGGAAGTTCTCATAAGAAAATTACTCTATATATGTAATTCAAGCCCCTTAGAGCAAGTTTGTTATGTAAGAATATATTAACGGGGATGAGAAATTCTGATGTAGAATATATATGTGACAAAATGTCGAGGGTTTAAAACTATCCACTCTGTTTAAAGTATATACAACGATGGTTTAAAAATGTCATCCTTGATTCCCAAGATAGCAGTTTAAAATGGTACATGTCAATTATGTGAAAAATATAATTTTTTCTTTTTATATTTTCAATAATAATCATTATTATTTTATTTTTTTGTTTCCACCTTAAACCTACCTATTGCAAGTACATATATACCTACACACAATAAATGTAATTAATTAACAACTATTGTTAAAAACCAAACAAATTAAATGAAACAACAATACTAATTATTACTCGAAAATTTTGTTCAATTAATACAAACTAGTGTATGATAATCACTTAATTAAAGCAACTCCAACCATTATATGCAAAAGCTCATTTTAAGCATTTTGCCTCTTGGAATGTCAAAAACAAACACGGCAGAATAAATTGCTTTTAGAGAAGGTAAAAGCCAATTTAGCATTGCTAAACTTTTAGTAAGGGTTAGCTGACCCTCACTAGCCATTGCTAAAGCATATCATAAAACCTTTAGCGACGAACTTGACCCTTGCTAAAATTCATTTTTTTAGATAGAGATAAGTGACCCTTGCTAAAGGTTTGCCATTATTATTTAAAAAAAATACCTTTAGCAAGGGTTGGCAGGTGACCCTTGCTAAAAGGTAAATTTTTTTTTTATTATTTTCATAAAAATATTACATTATTAACCTATATAATGAAATTGTATACCGCCGGAATTAGATTTAATAACCAGTATATAACCCAAAATAAAATTATATAAAACCACAAAGTTAAATTCGAATATCATGTGTTACAAACAAAGTTCATAGTATGTTCTAATTGAAACATAATGCATTCAAATAGGTACAAAAAGAAAGAAAGTAAAAATAATATGCGAAGTGTCTTGAAGATACTTCATAAAAAATCATCAATGTGCTTAGGGCTACAAAACAAAAGTGAAATAAGAGAAGTGAATACAAAATATACAAAACTAGCTTGTGCCTCTTGCTCAAGGAACTTGTGAAATGAGAAAACATAGAACATGCTTACAGGAGGCTAGGAGTTGCACCGTAGGCACCAACATATGCATATGGTTTAGACCCATTCCAGCTTAATTACATCATACTACTCTCTTCACTTTCTCCTCCCGATGCATTAAAGAAGCACATGAATCACCCCCAAAGATAAAGGAAAAGAAAAAGGAAAGACGCACATAAATAACAAAGTCAAGTCTATTATATACATTATGCCAGATAGTAACATGGTGTTATCACTTCATAAGTCCATTAAAATATCTTATGAGAAGATTCTTCGTCAATCTCCCAATGCCAGAGCCACAATTCTCTAGAGAAACTTTGATTATGGATAAGATTTTCATTGCCAACATATGCATCCCCTAATCAAGTAGTTAAATTCAGCATAGTTAAGTGTTTTCATTGCCGTCACATCCCCTAATCAAGTGGTTGAATCCATGGCCCCACAACTTCCTCCAGTAAGTGAGGTAGCCTTCCTAAAATGTTTCAGTTATATATCAACGCTTAGCCATTTATAATAGTATACATAAACTCCTTCTCTCCAAATATTTTACAGAAAAATCTTGGAACTGCACCCTCTTTTCCATACTTCGGTTTCTAATTCCCATCTTTCCAGGAAATAAATTTAAAAAAAAAAAAGAAAGAAAAAAAAAAAGAGAAGAAATTTAAGATCTTTCACAGAAAATTTTTGAATGTTTTGTTAAGCTAAATTAATCAGGGTCATCTCATAGACCAAATCTGTCTAGGTTTTACAACATATCAAACACCTAAAACCTGTGTTCAAAATCAAAACTAAACCAAATTACTGCCATCGTCAATGCTGAAATAAAAATTTAACAAAATTATTCTAAAAGCTAATGAAACTTCAAAAAAGCAACCTTAAAGTAAACAGAACAAAATTTGGACACCATAATCAAATAGCTTTCTCATGAGAACAAACAAAACATAGGAACCTCATCCCTGAAACATTACCTTTTAAATTTGGAAAATAAATAAATAAGTTGCTGATCCAATCAGCTGAATTTTCCATGAAGCTAGGCCACGCTCAAAACAAAACTTGACACAAAAGGGCTGCATTTTATTTATTTATTTATTTGTTTGGAAGGCATAGTAAAAGCCAATTAATATTGCAGACAAAACAAAAAGCATTTAATTTGGGAGTTTTGTTAATTAAAGTCATGCAACAAAGATTGAGTGGCCTTTCAGAATCTGCAGGTAGGGAAAAGTTCTGAGAGCAAACTCCATTGTAAGGCCAGTCTTTTAGCTTTTCAACATCAAGCAAGGCCAAAAGCCACTGACTAGACACACACTTACTGCTAATTAGGACATAAATCATAATAAAGTTGCTTGTCGATCTCTCCTTATCTCATCTCAATTCTCTCTATATGCTGAACTTTTGACTAGTTGAGTCCGATTGCATGTCCCTTTTTTCTCTCTAACTGTTTATATATATTTTTTTTATTTGGATGCAAAATCCCATTGCCATGCAATGTTATATTGTGAAAAACAATGCAATAGACGAAAATATAAAACCAAGTGTAATCCAGAAGGTGGACTCACTTAAGATGCTGTCACAATGGTTGGCCTATAATCAACCAGGTCCACTGAATTTTGGTCCAGCCCATTGCAATTTGTGGATGATGAATATTGATGCAACAAAGTGGACTCACTTAAGATGCTGTCACAATGTATTGTTGAATTTCCTTAGCAGATTAGAATTGGGAACCAAGTGTAATCCAGAAGGTTAACAGTTCAAGCACTTCTAATAGGATTAGAGCCAGTTTAGTTTTTTTTTTTTTTTTAATGATTTTTGGAACTTAAAATTCCATTTGACTTAAAAAGAAGGGGTTATAAATGAATGGCAAAATTTTCTTATTAGACTCCATTTAAATAAAAAAAAATTCTTAACTATTAGAAATGATTGTGGTAAAAGTTACGATCCCTAATTTTTTTCACAATCACTTTAAATCAGTCAATCTCCCTTTTTAGATTGATAATTTTAAGTTATATATTTTTTTTTTCATTTACGATTCTTTTATATTTTTTCAAGTAGATAAGTAAATGCTTACAGATCGACATATAAGATCGAGAACATTATGCATATCATGTATACCAAAAATCATAGTGATCCAACAGATAGATTTTAAGAAATGTCACTATAAAAAACTGCTATGTTTTAATTAATAAAAAAAAAAAAATTGTTTTTCAAAATGATATTTTTCAAAAACTAACCGTTGGATCACTCTGATTTTTTTAATACATGACAAACATAAGATAAGTATCTAATCTAATGGTCGGTTTCTCAAAATATTCGACCTACAATGGTATTTGAAAATGAGGTGTAAACATAGGTGTCAAAATAGGGTGTAAGGGGAACGCGACCCTATATATATATATATAGGGTCAAGTTCCCCTTACACCCTATTTTGGCACCTATGTTTACACCTCATTTTGAAAACACTATTTATGATAGATATTTTGACGGACCGACCGTTGGATTCAATATCTTTCTTATGCATATCATGTATACCAAAAATCGGAGTGATCCAACGGTTAGATTTTAAGAAATGTCACTATAAAAAATTGTTATGTTTTTAATTAATAAAAAAACTAATAGTTCTTCAAAATGATATTTTTTTAAAACTAACCGTTGGATCACTCTGATTTTTTTCATACATGACAAACATAAGATAAGTATTTAATCTAACGGTCGGTTTCTCAAAATTTTCAATTTCCAATTGTATTTGAAAATGAGGTGTAAACATAGGTGTCAAAATAGGGTGTAAGGGGAACCTGTCCCATATATATATATATATATATATATATATATATATATATATATTGCACCCACGCAGCACTCGCGATATTATCATCGCCACCGCCACAGCTGCTGTTACCGCCGCTACTCCTCATCCTCCTCCTCCTGCCGTTGTTGCTCATCTCCCTGTCACAGATGCTCTTCTTTTTCAACGCAGCACTCGTGCTATTACTGCCACCGCTGCCGCGCTATTGTTGCCGCCACCGCAGCCACTGCTACTGTTACCGTCGTTGCTCTTCTCCCCGCCAGGGCTGCTCTTCCTCTTCTTCTTCTTCTTTCTTTCTTATTCTTCTTCTCTTCTCACTGACAACGAAGTGGGTTAGGGCTCGGAATGATCAGCGAAGAGGGTTACGACACGATTGAAATTCTATTTTGGCATAGTGTATTCTTGAGAGCATGCTGGGAATTATAAAAATAAAAAATAAAAATAAAAATAAAAACCCTGGGGTAAAGTTTTCACATACCCATGTCAAAATGGGGAATCACTTTGTACCTTAATGGGGGAATCCTATGCCGTCTGGAATCATTGATTATTGGTCTTTTGTCCGCACCAAACAAGATTCAGTAAGGTGATAACACATTACATTCCAGATTATGGGCTATCAAACGCACCCTAAGAGTTTATACAGATGATAGTGATGGTGTTGCAAATAATTTATAACAATCTAAACAAAATTACTTTTGAAAAATGTATCTTTTAGACCAGCCAATATGATCCATTTCACTCAAAACACTTTTCACAATCTCTCCAAAAGCAGTCATAACAGAATACATGGTAAAAGTATAAAACAAACACACACTCCAACGTACATAAATTTCATCCGAACACAATCTTCGAGTACACTATACTCTTAGTGTATTGGGATTCACACGGGTATAAAATACTTAATCTTAAATAAAAGGTCTCAAGTGTGACGCTCACATGAGGTCAACAGGCAACCAAATTTTTTTGGGCCTTTAATCCCCGTGGAGTGGATGGTAGCCCTACTCGTGTCTAATAATTTTTCAAATTACCCATTAAAAAAAATGGAAAGAAAGAAAAAAAATGTAAGTTAGCAATCTCGTGGACTGGGGGGGGAGTATTTCAGAGGGCTTGAGCCTTGGGGCCTTAACTTGATCAAATAGCTAGACTCTCACTCCACCTACCGTAGCTAAATTCAACATTCATGGCTATTGGCATTTGGATCCTATCATCCTGGGCTTTGCTTTTAACATTGGGTGGGGCACAAAACCCCATTTTGATCTATGGGCTGTAGATCATCAGCCCAGAACAATTAGGATCTGGGCTTTGATTGAAATCCATTTCCCTATTCCCAATGAGGCTTGCAAATCTTCCTTGGTATTGATTTGTTATAGTATATCTAAGTCAGCCTATTCATAATCATCAAAGAGATGGTGCAGTAAAACGAAGGGTTCTATACCAACGAATGCAACACACCAAACTTACATGCAAATTCGCCCTCGCCCAACCTTTATAACTCATAAAAGGAGATACAATAACCCGACCTTGGCTAGCATTCATGCACCATTGTGTTGCTTTGAATGCAGTCAAACATGCCCTTAAATAGGCTACAAAACGAATAGTAGTTGACACCCCCAATTGTCCTAGGGTTATGCAGTTGACACCCACAATTGTTAGATAAAAGTCTGAACCAATCAAACCCACCCATGTGTTTGCATCTACTTTAGTATAGCAGTTATCTCCAAACTGCTTTTCTGAGATGTCATGATTTCAAGCCATCCGCTACATTGCTGAAACAAAGCCTTGCCACATGTCGAATTCATTATTTCAGCAAGACACCCAAATTGCCCAATTTCTTTGATGTCATGCGTATAATGTCATGCAACTGTCCACAAGCCTTCAGCCAATGCCTGCCTTGCACGCTTATGTGTTGGAAAAGTTCTAATTTTCAAAAGTGAATAACAAAACTTCCATATACCAAATGTAATTAAGAATGACATATATAATATTTTACTATTTTCTCTGAGATAAACACAAAACCAAAACTATGGTGCCCTTAACGCATTATGAGTTAGCTAGGATTAATGTGATCTTACAAGTTGCAACTTTCCTTTAATGATTTTGCTATCGCGATATTTTATATTTATAAAATTTGATCTGATACGAGACATATTATACTTGTTTACAAAATCATGGCAGTGATCATACCGATCGGTATGGTATGTACTCATTACTATTACTTTCACCATCTTTGAACTTCATCATCACTACCATAACTTTAATTACCGGCCACTATCACAACCTATGTCCATGGAAACCACTCATGATCATGACTCATCACCTCCATAGGAACCATCAATCATTACTTCCGTCCATTAATGACACTACCATTACTTCACTAGTAACACAAATCATGTTTATACCAAAATTTTACCCAACGTACAAAACAAAGCCCATACCAAATCACCACTATTGTTTCACTCAATGTTATCAAATCCGGACCGGCTCAGCCGGTTCAACCTGTTGAACAGAGAACCAGTCCTCTCTCCAGTTGGTTTAACCCACAAAAATCCATTCAATTCAAAAACCGTTTAACCCGGTCAACCAAATTTTTTTTTTTTTTTTTAAATTTATAAATGTGCTAAAATGACTAAAATAGTCCCAATTTTTTAAAAATCTCTTAAAGCGAAGAAGGCTAAAAAGGCAAATTAGTCAAAAAAAATCTCAAATAGCAAAAAGAAACCCAAGCACCTAATTTAATAATACAATATTCTTATCTTGTATTTTAAAAAATATATATAATAAAGATTGATCAATAGTAATTTTCAATTTTCAATTTTGATGACTGCACATAAATTCAAATATATGAATTGATTGTACAAATATTTAAAAAAAATTATATTTTGAATCATTTACAACTTTTATTCTTATAAATAAATAAATAAATAATATATTTATGACGTCACGGTTCAACCTGGTTGACCCGACGGTTGAACCAGTTGACCCTTAACCCGGTAACTTTTTCGATTTGATGAACTGTTCGGATTTTAAAACAATGACTTTCACTATTGAAACTACAATAATCACTAAATGCACATGGTCTTTCCCCCCTCCTCTTTATTTTTTTCATTGGTAATAATGGTGGATGAAGAAGATGGGGTTAAGAGATAAACTAACATGATGAGGTATGGTGAAAGGGACATGGATAAAACATGGATAAGGATCCAACCAATCCTAAAACATGGATAAGGATTCCTCCCTAAGCTCCAACCAATCCTAAAACATGGATAAGGATTTCGTTTACGG
Source organism: Hamamelis virginiana (assembly GCA_017140935.1). NCBI lineage: Eukaryota > Viridiplantae > Streptophyta > Magnoliopsida > Saxifragales > Hamamelidaceae > Hamamelis > Hamamelis virginiana. Next base: position 11,229 of record JAESVK010049550.1, on the reverse strand, counting down.
TCATATCAGTTAACGTTTAAATAAATAATTTGTGTGATACATGGTCACGGCACGCTCTCAGCAACCCTGATTAGGATGTGGGTAAAGGTGACAGTAACATTTGGATCTTGGTCCTTAGCTTTGCTTTTAACATTGGACGGTGCACAAATTAAAAACCATTTCCATTAAATTTATGACTTGAACATGCAGACGTTGGCATGCATGCCATATGATCAATAGGGACATAATGCATAGCATTTTTCTACAAATTCATAGTTGATTGGCTTGCTGCCTTCTCTCCCATCTATTGGTTAATTGATACAGTCCCAATCATGTAAGCATATACTTACGTAAGTTATGTAAGCATGAAACTCATAAATAATCTGGGATACATATTTTGAAAAACTTATCGTTGGATTAAGCATTCTTCTTATGGAAGTCATGTACACCAAAAATCACGGCGTTCCAATGTCAAATATCAAAATATAGACTATGAAAAATTGTATGTGACCGCTGAAAACTGTTACAATTTTTTTTTCGTGACGTTTCTGAAAAATTGACCGTTGGATCACTGTAACTTTTAGCATACATGATATGCATAAGTATAGTATCTAATCCAACGGCCATTTTTCCAAAATATGTATTCCACAATTATTTATTAGTTTCATATTTATATAATGTTATATAAGCATATGCTGACATGATCATTTCTGTTTGTTAATCGATATAATGATAAATAACCAAGCTCTTTTAGTTTAACAAATAGTTAAAGGAACTTAAAAATCTCAATTACGTCCTCATCGTATAGAATATAGAGCTCTAAGGTTTTAGACTTTTGAATAATTTTTTCTTGTTTTTTTTTCTTTTTTATATGCATGAGATTCTCATCCTAAAAGTATAAGTTATTTATAGTAGAAAAATAACTTAATAAGATGCTCAGAGTTACCCATAACTCATACAAGCACTAACGGTTGATTGCTTAGGTTAAGACAACCCTAAAAGTATAAGTTATTTATAGTTGAAAATCAACTCAATGAAGTAGAATTTTGGATCTCCTTCACAATTATTAAAAACTATCACAATTAGGTTTAGATAATTATATCATTTACACTCTTAAAAATTTGGAAAAATATAATTATCTGAAAGTTCTTGAGTTTAGAATTTTATACCACGATGTCCAATTTTATATCATGATGTTCGTGCATGGAATTTTCAATTTCCTTTATCTATTTACTATGTCAAAAAAAATTCTTGAACTTAGTGATATTAAATAATTATAATGTCGATCGGGGACTTATTGGTATATAATCAAAAATAATTTCTTCAATAGATATCTCCCGTATAACTTTAGGAATATCAACGTTAGTGAAAAGAGTAAACTTACTATTTTAGCATTCATTATATATACATGTTAGATTATGATTTGATTTTTATGAACTTTTTTCCTTCCTCTAGCTTCTTCTCCTCTTCAAAACCTTGAACCCTTGACCTTGAGCACACACCAACACAGCTACCAGGAGGTCTGGTTATTTAAACTTCTTGTAAACCATAATTTGTACCTAGCTAGCTAAATGATTTCTTGTATAAGAAGGACATTATCTTTAAAATATCAAAATAATTAATATTTTTTTTATTGCGGTCATTAGTAGAAGTATCTACTAAGTATACAATATATGATAAAAACAGACTTTCTATTAAAAAGTGCATCTTACGCAGCTTTACATAAGGTGACATTGATCTATATATAGGGCCAAATGCAGAACGAATTTTAGAAAATTGTCTGTTAGCTAGAGTGAGAGAGACTAGAAAGCATTTCCCAATAAAACATTAAAATCATGATGTGACCTTTTCAATTAATTGGTAATCTTTAAATTTGTTTTATTAGACTATCTCCAATTATTTATCCTTACTCTTACTTAAATTGAGTAAATTATCTTATTTTAATAGGAGCCCTCCAATCATTTACTCAAACACACCCAAACTTGCTATTATTCATGCAGCACACCTAAACACAATTTATAAAGATTAGCTCTCTTGTATTAAAATTGTTCTAATAATGACTATAGACATCATAAAGGTTTTAGGACAACTTTTGGCATATTGAAGCTTTATAATGAAACATATGCTTGGAGTGAAATGATGATGTCAGCATTTGCTGACTTTATTAAAATCAGTAAATATTACACGACTATTAGATCTCAACCATAGGTGAGATCTAATGGCCATGAAGTGTTGCTGACTTTATTGATGTTTACTACTTCATTACTCACCTATTTTCGTCATTGAGTAATTTATTTTACTATAAGTTAGATTTTTCCATGATATTTATCGAAAAGCTAGAGACTATTCATTTCTATTTTTAAAAAGGAAAAATTATAGTTTGACTCTCTCAACTATCATAGATTTACACTTTGTATTCCTAGATGTATTAATTGCAATAATTGTCCCTTTATGGTTTTGATTTGTGACACTTTGTAGTTTGCATCATTCAGTAAATTAGTTATTTGTTTCTTTGACAAAAAGAAATTGTGTTAGGCATGTAATTATTTTTTTATGTAATATTTATTCTAAAATGATAATATATCAATAAGCATATTGGTGAAATTTCATGACTTTTCTCAATATATTTTAATTTTTATGAATTATTTACTCGTACGGCGAAAATTTAATAAAAGAATATAGGCATATAAATTAATTAATTGTAGATAGAGACCCTAGAGATAAGGTTATGGAGGGGCTAGATATTTATGGCCAAAGTAATTAGAGTGGTCACTGGTTGGGACCGATTGTGCATGTAGTGTTAATTATGAGGTATGGTATGTACTGTAACCGATCATTACTATTACTTTCACCATCTTAGAACTTCATCATCACTACCATAACTTTAATTACCACCATCACAACCTATGTCCATGGCAACCGGTCATGATCATGATTCATCACCTCCATTGGAACCATCAATATATCATTACTTCCGTCCATTAATGACACTACCAATACTTCACTAGAAACACAAGTCAAGTCCATACCAAAATTTTACCCAACGTACAAAGCAAATCCCATACCAAAATCACCACTATTGTTTCACTATTGAAACCACAATAA
>JAESVK010049542.1:0-11601 GCA_017140935.1 Hamamelis virginiana | reverse complement strand
ACAAGTGTTGAAATTCGTGTGATCTAGTAGGGATTAGGTTTTTCAATAATAATAGATAGTACAAAAGTATACACAATCCTAAGGATCTTAGGAGACTCGTAGTCAACCCAAGATTGGACTTGCGCCTTATTGACTGCCTACGTTGTTAGAGGTATGCCCTAAAACCAATCCTAAAGTGCATATCTATTTCATATTAGGATAAGAAGGTACTGCTTATCGTTTGTATATTTAATTATATATACGATAATGTCCATGAATAAATGATAAGAGAAATGTGTATCTCAAGTTTGTTGAGATATGAAGACTCATATTTCTCATATACATTTATTCTTAAAGTGTTCCTGCTCATAGGTTTATTAAAGAGGACATTTATTAAACCGGCAAGAGTGGCACAGATTTAAACTAACTCCAATGGGAGGATAGGTAGTCTTTCCTATCAGTGTAGAGACACTTAGGTTAATCTGTGGGTGCATATTAGAGAATATGTACACTGAACTTGATCTACTAGAATATTCCTATGGATATTAAGTTAAAGGAATATTCTTATGTTACGTCCATTTGGTAATCCTAAGACCTGAGACACCATGGATGTCTTGTGCCTGAGTTATTAGGGTTTGATAGTGTTTTATACAGCCTTGATCTTAAGGTTGTAGTCAGCACTCATTGGCTCTAATGGGTCTTGCATGAAGGCATATGAGTGGTCAATAAGGAATCATCACTCTCATTATTATGAGAGAGAATGTCAGGGTCAGTTCTTAAATATAACTCTCAATGTGAATCTCTGGCCAGAGTGATAGATGAAATATGAAAGGGTTTCATAGGGTTCATCTTATTGAGATTATAATTTGAAGAACATATGACAAGAAAGTTAAGATAGGGTTTTGACTTGTATCCATACCCTAAATATCTTAACTGTGACATTAGGGGATGAAGGATTAAGTAACAAGAAGGGTTCATATAGTTCTGCTATTCACCCAAACCTAGGGCATGTCATGACACATTGCTAGACGTCACTCATGACCAGTGAAAGCCTATTGATAAGTGTTATCAATGAGGGCATAATTGGAATAGTTTCAATTAAACCTTTAAATAGAAAGTTTCTATTTTAGGCGACATGGAGATGTCCCTAGTTACTGCTAGGTTGGGGTGAACCCAAAGGGTCACACACAATAGAGGGTAAGAGAGTTCCTTAAACTAGTGAGAGGGGAATCCTGTCTTTAAGTTAAGTTTGATTTTGATTAATTAAAGGTTAATTAATTAAAAGTCAAAATTAACCAAGAATAGGATTACTCTATTCAAGGATGTTTGGTCATGCTAGCACTAGTAACCAAACATCCCTTAAAGAGGAGAATGTCTATAAATATGAGTGCTTCACTCATTCTAGGGTAAGCAACCCCTTGGCCGAAATTCTCACTCTCCTCTCCCTCTCCATTCTAGCTTTCTCAAGTGTTGTGGAAGACTAGAAGGGTTTAGGGAATCTTACTCTTGTGTGGATACCGTTGGAGACTTCATTGCGTTGAAGTTCAAGGTCGAGGATTGCAAATCGAAAGGCGAATCAAGTAAGATTAATTTATGTTTTATTAATTTTATTTGCTTGTAATTAAATCACATATCTCTATGCTTGTTCGATTCTTGTTTAGAATCTTTCGATGATGGAATCAATATTTTAAAAAGTTTTGTTTTCTCTTCCGCTGTGATTCCATGCATTTCGATCGATTCCTTTCATACGTACCTTACCAATTTCTTGATAAAGATCAAAGTCCACGTAGTTCGATTACCTAGGACTCTCTTATTGTAATGAACTATATAGCAAAAAAGATTCTATCTTATCTAGGATTCTAGCTTCGAGAGTTTGAGTTTTATTGAAACACTTTTCTTTGCATAAAAGATGGAATTTCATTCCATTTTAAACATTTTCAAAATCACTTTATTTGGAGTTGTTCTCGAAGTAGACTCTTAAATTAAATAAAACTCGATTGCTACTACAATTCTTACGACAAAGGACAGTCCTAAGCGAGGTCAAGTGACCCCCAGAATCCTAGGGTTCCTAGCTAGTCCTAAGTTAGTCTAAATACCTAAAATACTAATTATATGCATGCTGGAATTTCTGGAAAATGCATAAAAAATGCAAACAATGCATGAAAATTGTCCTAAATGCAATCTAAGTTGTCTATGTGAACCTAGGCATGTTTCTATGTTAGTTTGGACCTAAAAATTGAGTTTTAATCCACTTTTAGACCTTGGACAGATTTAAAAGTGATTTTAAATATAGATGAAAACCCTAAGATAATGAATAAAAGAGGGTGAAAAATGCACTAAATGCAACTTAGTATGCATATTAAAATTATCATCAAGACATAACATCATAATCATACTTCACATAGTCTATTTAATCACAAGGGAAGGGACTTACGTTTGCATACTCCCTCGAACACAATTCATTTATCAATTATACCTAACCACTCCAAATGATGAAACTAACCATGATAATATTAATGCTAAACTTGAACAACCTTACATCCTAACATGATTACTAACCTAAGAGACTAAAACATGCATTCCTATAAAATAATTCCTATCATGCATACTAACATATAAAACACCTAATCCATAATTATAGAAGAGAAGAAAAAGAAGAAAAGATATGCCAAAACTTCTATCCTAATCATGCATTATTATATAACAAATCCTAAAACTAATCCCTATTATGCAAACTAATAAATAAACTAACCTATCATGCATACTAAAGAATATGAAAACATAACCTAAACACTCATCCCTAACATAACATGGACATAGAAGATGAGAAGAAGAAGAAGAAGAAGAAGAAGAAGAAAGAAGAAGAAGAATGCAAAAACTTTAAACAACTCTACTAACCTCTTTTGCTTCCTTCCCTCTTGCTCCAAGCCTTCTCTTCAAACTCCAAGGACTTCAAAAGTATAGCTAAGAGTGCTATGGGGGAAGCTTATGCAATGCTCAAGCCTCTACTCTCCAAGCTAGCTCTCTAAAGCCAATTAATTGTGTGTGTTAAAACTGATTTCAGGGCTCTCTATTTATAGGGAAGCCTGAAATTGATCAATGGTTGAGTTTGAATCCCTTAGGAATGATCCAAGGGCTCTAAACCAGCCTTCCAAGGTGTTAGAGTCCATCCCAAAGTCCCCAAGGCTGAATTGGACACATGGCAAGTACTAGAAGAGTCCTGACTGAGAAAAAACACTGAAAATAGGCAAAATTGGGCTTTTCGGGCCCGTTTTAAGTCCAAATTCGACGATTCAAGCACCGAAACGATCGTGATTTGATTCTCCATGTTTTAAGAAGTGTTTGAAGTGAAAATGCATTGACCGAGGTCAAAATTGTAGGGAAAAGTCGACCGATTAGCTGTTTAGGGCCTGCCAGACCCAAATTAAGGTTTTGAAATCTGCCAACCAATTGCTCTAGAAATCATTTCTTCTTCTCAAAACAAGTTTTAAAATGTTTTAAGAAAATGTTTTGAAGCCTTTGAAGGCTTTGGTTTGGTAAAAAGATCGAATCCCGGCCACTTCCGGTCGAAACCTTAATCTGGGCTTGAAAGGGCATTTTGAGCCTTGAGAGCCAAACATGAGCCAGAAGGCTCAACGGACCTTGCTACTGATCAACTTAGCTACCAAACACACCTTAAATATCTATGCTAAAGCCTTGAGACCATTCAAGGCAAGATCGACAGTTATTCAGAGCTTTTGTGATTCAAAGGACAGTACTGCCCTTCAAGTCACAAAAAGCCTCATTTTCTATCAATCCTGGCTCAGAATGCCATGAAACTTTACAGGGATACTCCTACTCTCTATAAACTAAATGCAAAAAGAACCGAATCGATCTAACCTAAAAACCTACATCCGATAATGACCTCTATCTAGATACTCATAAGGGTAAAACTGGTAACCTAGGGTTTTAACACCCTATCTTATTTCAAATCACAGGCAACCATTAATGACCCTACTCATGGTCAAAAATGGATGTCTACAGAAGCCCCTCGTTGATGTTCATGGCTTCGCCAGTGAATATCAACAAAATACAATGACATCCCATTTTTGCCGCAACAAAAGAGGGATAATCAATCCAACTACTCGCAAACATTGATCAAATCATCATCTTTGGAAGTCCTACACACACTTCCTATCATCATCTTTGGAAGTCCTACACACACTTCCAATCATCATCTTTAGAGTCTTCGACTTTTATATATATTTCTAACAATCTTTTCTCGGGAGACTGCAGTCTTTTTGGAAGTCACACACATACTTCCAATAATCATCCTCGGAAGTCCTACACACACTTCCATTCATCTTATCTTAAGAGGAAACCTCACACATGTTTCCAATCTTCGGAAGTCCTACACACACTTTCGGTTATCTTATCTTAAGAGGAAACCTCACACATGTTTCCAATCTTCGGAAGTCCTACACACACTTCCGATTATCTTATCTTAAGAGGAAATCTCACACATATTTCCAATCTTCGGAAGTCCTCCACACACTTCCGGTTATCTTATCTTAAGAGGAAACCTCACACATGTTTCTAATCTTCGGAAGTCCTACACACACTTCCGGTTATCTTATCCTTAGAGTCTACGACTCTTTTGGAAGTCACACACATACTTCCAATAACCACAATCTTATCCTTAGAGTCTATGACTCTTTTGAAAGTCACACACATACTTCCAATATTATTCTAATTGCCAATATCTTCTTGATATCTATGTTATATCCAATATATGCATTCCACAACATTATCAATATTGTTATCACCATTCTCATACACATTCCATGTGTATTTTTCATCATCTTATGCAATCCACATAATTTTCATTGACTTGGGCCTACACAGTGGGCCTTTTTACTCACAAACCCTCCATGTGCTATATTATCTCCACTATCCCTCCATGGGCTTCACAATTTCATCATTCAATCTTGTTTATAATCATTTCATGATCACAAACCTTGCTCATACATCCTTTCCATCATTCACTTTCATATCTCATGGTTTTCAACCAAAAAATTCATTATTTTATGTGAACTTCTCTATTCACAATCACTCAAATCTCATCTTTGCATGCACCAACTCCTTTTCATTTCTCATTCACATCAAATAACATTCAATCCCAATCAAATGGGCTTTCCCAAATCAAATTTTAAAAGAAAATGAGTCAAAACAGGTAACTTTCACTTCATTCTTTCAATCACCAGCAATTTCATTCTTCACCAATCTCACCCAAACTTTGGGTTTGCAAGCTTCGAGCCAGCCTTCACAGGAGCGCCATGGATCGAGAGGGGATCACGAGGCATCGGGTTCTCGGGGAACAAGAAAATCATCCCGGCGGAGATGACTTTGCACTATTGGCCTACAGGAGGCCCACTAAGGATTTTCTATGTAATTTCTCTCCATGTATGCACTAAAAAAACTTGATTAGTATGTAATTATATCCTAATGAGAATACAAATATGTTTTAATTGCTTTTTGGTTCAATTTTAACCCGAAAATAGGTCAAAACTAACGAAAATTGAGCGAAAAGTCAAACCGGGCATCAAAGAGTCTCGAAAAAGTCAAAATTAGGCGAAATTAGAGATTAGGGATGGATGACCATCCTCCCATGGATGGTTGGCCGTCCCTAGGGGACGGTTGGCTATCCCTAGTGGGATGGTCATTGACCCTAGTTTCTAATTTTCGACTATTTTGACGTTTTTTGACTTTTTGAGTGTCCTACTTAGCCTCTAACTCGATTTCTTTAGCCAAAAAGCTATAAAAACATACCTCTATGCTAACTTTCATCACACTAAACACAATGAAAGCTCTCAAGTTGATCATCAACCTATTCATAGCAAGAATGCGGGCAGAAGACAAGAAGGTGTTTGCACGATTCGGTTTAACTTCATGGTTTTCTCTCTGTCATGTGAAACTTGAAGACAAACTTCTCAACTCTGTGATCCACTTCTGGGACTCTGATCTTCATGTATTTCGCTTCAACTGTGAAGAGGTATGTCATTTATTTGAAGAGTTTTGTGCCTTAATGAATATCCCTGCTAGTGGTTCTTTCATCTTTCGTACCATTCGTAGAGGTTACTTCCAAATATTTTCTTTTCTCTTTGAACTCTCGCCTAGAGAAACTTCTTTATATATCCATGAAAACTCCATTGATCTTCTCAAACTAGCTTCATTTTTCTTGAGGGAAGGGGAAAAATCACTAGTTCTTCATAGGGCTACCCAGTACACACTCGCCCTATTCATAGTGGGTTATTTCATTGTTTCGAACGGAACCACTTTCATATCCATTGAAACATGTGAGCTTATTCTGCCATTGTCGAAATCTCATAACATCATTCCCCTGGTGCTAGTTGAGACTCTGAACGGGCTTGACCACTTTTACTCTAACTCTGCTTCTTGCATTAGGGGTAGCCCCATTCTCCTTCAGATGTGGTTGGTTGAGAGACTCAAGCTGATCAATCCTCTTGATGGGCCCAAACACTTGTCCCATAACTATTGTTCGCCAAAGCTTTTATCCTTTGAGCGTCGCTCGATTCAGGACATGATCGTCTTCTTCTCTTCTCTAACTTGGAGAAATATTCAATGGTATGTGGCTATATGAGACTGTAGTGATGAGTATGTGCTACACACTTTGGGATGCTGTCAGGTGAAGCTTATGAGCTTAAAGTACACATCATTCTACTGGGCTTCCCGCGTACTTCGCCAAATGGGACATGTTCAAATAAACCTCCCTATCAAAAGGCACATTCATGGGGTAGAGGTGGCTACTCCTTCTTTGGTATCTTGGGCTACGAAGAAATGGGCTTCAGGTTTATGTTTGATTCAGGTAGGGGATCACAATGGGCCTTTTAGGCTTGGTGAGGGATATCGGGCTTGGCTTAAATAAGGCTTGGGCTTAAAAGTACAGGCTACAAGGGACAAGGTTCGAAGTCTCTTTTATGATTCTCGAGTTACAGCTCAGTCAGCAGGTTCATCACTTCTACCAGATGCGTCACAAGTTAGGACAACTAAGAGAAAGAAGAAAAATGAAGATGAAGCCTAAGCCTGCTGTGAACCAGCCAACCTAGATCGGGAGGCCCTCTCGCTCACTTTGGGGGGTGTGTCTATCTTGAGTGGATTGTGGATGATGTTTATCCGTCTCAATTTATCCTTCTCTATTATCCACTTTTATCCTTCTCTATTATCCACTCAAGATTGGGTTTTTGAAAAAGGATGAAAGTTTGTAAAAACTAGGAGTCGCCACCTTATTTTTAGGGAACAAGGAAACCACAAAAAAGAGTTTTATTTTCAATAAAACATTGACCCCATGTTTTGGAAAAGCATGGTCTTTGAATCAAAGTTGGATTCGGGGGCTAGGCTACGAAGTGGGAAGGTTCCAAGGAACTCCTTGTAGGAACCCACCTCGCCATAATTAAAGGTCTCCTAATTAAGTTTGGGCTTTATCAAAATCTTTTCAAAACAATCCTAGTATATCTAATCAACCACAAAATATAAATAATAATATAATAATAATAATGTATAGTACAAAAGTATACACAATCCTAAGGGTCTTAGGAGACTAGAAGTCAACCTAAGATTGGACTTGCGCCCTATTGACTGCCTACGTACCTTATTAATTGCTTGACAAAGATCAAAGTCTACGTAGTTCGATTACATATGACTCTCCTATTGTAATAAACCACATAATCGTAGAGATTCTATCTTATCTTGGACTCTAGCTTCGAGAAATTGAGTTGGATCAAAACACTTGTTATGAGAGATGGAATTTCATTCCATTTTGAATTCTTTCAAAATCATTTGTTAGACTTGTTCTCGAAGTAGATTCCTAGGCAAAATAGAACTCTATTCTTATTGTAATTCTTACAACAAAGAAGAGTCCTAAGTGGGCTCAAGTGACCCCCCTAATCCTAGGGTTTCTAGCTAATTCTAGGTTAGTCTAAATACCTAAAACACTATGATATGCATGCTGGAATTTCTGGAAAAATAAATAAAAATGCATAAAAGATTATAAACAATGCATGAAAATGGCCTAAATGCAATCTAAGTTATCTATGGGAACCTAGACATGTTTCTAAGTTGATTTAAGCCTAAAAAATGAGTTTTAATGCACTTTTAGGTCACTTTAAACCCATGGACAGATTTAAAAGTGATCAAAAAGTGTATTTAAAACCCTAAAAAAATGAATAAAAATAGTAAAAGAATGCACTAAATGCAACCTAATATGCATATTAAAACTATCATCATACATAATATTTAACCACAAGGGAAGAGACTCACCTTTTCATGCTCCCTCGAACATATTCATATGGTATTCCAAACAAGACATGATCAAAGTAAGGATATAAACCTAAACTATTAACATGCATCCCTAACATGGTAATAATATGCAAAATGACTCAAAGAGATGAACTAATATGCTTTCCTAACTAAAAAATAACATGTATAATCCTAACTTCCTAGCATATATTCTAGACATGAAATAAATCCCAAGTACCTAATCCTAACATGGCATGATCAAAGAAGAGTGGAAGAAAAGAGGGAGAGATATATATACATATTAAAAAAATAACTGAACTAACCTATCATGTATACTAAAGAAATATGGAAACTAAACTATGCATACTTATAATGAACTAAACCCTATACTAACAATAAACTAAACCCTAAGGAAATAAAACCTAACCTAGCATGATCATAAAAGGAGAAGAAGAACAAGAAGAAAAGAAAACTGCAAAACTTTAAAATACTAACCTCTTTCTCAGCCTCTTTGCTTCAAGCCTTCTCCTCAAGCTCCAAGCTTTCTCCTCAAACTCCAAGGACCTCAAAGACTTTAAAACTTAAGCTAGAGTGCTATGGGAGAAGCTTGTGCAATTGCTCAAGCCTCTACTCTCCAAGCTAGCTCTCTAAAGCTTATTCTGTGTGTTGAAACTGATTCTAGGGCCCTCTATTTATAAGGAGGCCTGAGTTTGATCAATGGCTGAGTTTAAATCTCCTAAGAATGATTCAAGGGCTCAAAACCAGTCTTCCAAGGTGTTCATACTCATCCAAAAGTCCCCATGGCCGAACTAGACACATGGCAGGGCTTGGAAGAGTCCCGGGCAGAAAAATCACTCAAAACTGGCAATTATTGGCTGAGAGGATCGACGACCATCCACCCTAGGATGGTTGGCCTTCCTTCATGGACGGTTGGCTGTCCCTAGGTGGACGTCCATCGATCCTCCATGCTATTTTTGGCCTATGTGGGCCTAACTCAGCTCGTTTTGTCCCGGTTTCGGTTTTTTTTCGGCTTTTCGGGCCCGTTTTAAGTCCAAATTTGACGATTCAAGCGCCGAAACGATCGTGATTCAATTTTCCATGTTTTAAGAAGTGTTTGAAGTGAAAATCCATTGATCGAGGTCAAAGGTTTAGGGAAAAGTCGACCGATTAGCTGTTCAGGGCCTGCCGGGCCTAAATTAGGGTTTTGAAATTTTCTAATCGATTGCTTTCGAAATCATTTCTTCTTCTTGAAACAAGTTTTAAAATGTTTTAGGAAAGTATTTTGAAGCCTTTGAAGGCTTTGGTTTGATAAAAATATCGAATCCCGGTCGCTTCCTGCTGGGCTTTTAAAGGGCCTTTCGAGCTTCAAGAGCCAATCATGAGCCAGAAAGCTCCACAGATTTTGTCATTGATCAAATTAGCTACCAAACACACTTTACATATCTATGCCAAAGCCTCGAGACCATTCGAGACAAGATCGACAGTCATTCAGGGCTTTTGTGATTCAAAGGACCAAACTGCCCTTCAGTCACAAAAGGCTTTATTTTCTATCAAGCCTGGCTCGGATTGCCATGAAATTGTGCAGGGACGTTCCTAGACTCTCTAAAAACCTAATGCAAAAAGAACCGACTCAATCTGACCTAAAAACACACATGTGATAATGACCTCTACCTAATTACCCACAAAGGGTAAAACTGGGAACTTAGGGTTTTAACACCCTATTTCACTTCTAAACATAGACAACCGTTTATGACCATACTCATGGTAAAAAATGGATGTCTACAAAAGCCCCTCGTTGATGTTCATGGCTTTGCCAGTGAATATCAACGAAAACAATGACATCCCATTTTTGACACAACAAAATAGGGATAATCAAACGAATTATCAAAATTATTTTGAAAGCTTCGCTTCAAATTCTCTCTTCCTAGAAGTCTCACTTCTAGTTATCTCAAAGATTTTCAATCTTTTGGAAATTTCATTTCCAATTATCATAAAAATATTTGGGAGTCTTCGACTTATTACTAGAAATTTCATTTCTAGTCAACTTAAGGATTTTCAATCCTTTTGGAAATTGCATTTCCAATTATCATAAAACATTTGGGAGTCTTCGACTCATTACTAGAAATTTCATTTCTAGTCAACTTAAGGATTTTCAATCCTTTTAGAAATTGCATTTCCAATTATCATAAAAATTGGGTGTCTTCGACTCATTACTAGAAATTTCATTTCTAGTCAACTTAAGAATTTTCAATCCTTTTGGAAATTGCATTTCCAATTATCATAAAAATTGGGAGTCTTCGACTCATTACTAGAAATTTTATTTCTAGTCAACTTAAGGATTTTCAATCCTTTTGAAAATTGCATTTCCAATTATAAAAATTTGGGAGTCTTCGACTTATTGCTAGAAATTTCATTTCTAGTCAACTCAAGGATTTTCAATCCTTTTGGAAATTGCATTTCCAATTATCATAATATCATACCTTAATATCATTCACATACATTTCATGTATATTTCATCAATTTGACAAAGACTTATGGATTTGGGCCTCCAAAATGGGCTTTTCTCATTAGCCCCCCTTCATGGGTTCACTTACTTCTATAATTCCCTTCATGGGTCTCATAAGCTCACCAAATCAAATGTATTCATAACCATTTCATGATTACAAACTTATTTACACAATATTTTCATTCATTCATTTCTAAATCTCATGGTTTTCAACAAAAAATTCATCATTTTATGTGACCTTTCCTATTCATAATCACTTAATTCTCACTTTGGTATGCACCAAATCTTCTTTATTTCTCATCAACTCATCAAATATCATTCAATCTCAATCAAATGCACTTTCCTAAATAAAAAATTGAAAGGAAATGAGCCAAAATTGGTCAAAATAGGCCAAAATAGTCAAAATTGGGCCTAATGGGCTTCAAAAACCCAAAATTTGGCATCAAGAATGGATGACCATCCACTCAAGGATGGCCAACCGTCCAAGGTGGATGGCCAGCCGACCTTTGGTGGACGGCCACCCGAGCCCATCTTCCTTTACTTAGGTGCTTTGACTGTTAGTAATATGCCCTAATAGCCAATCCCACTGGTGTAATTTAGGACATAAAGTTGATTCATGTATTATTATTATTCATTTATAATATGGGCTTTTGATTATCATGTATTCTTCTATTATTATATTCATGGTAAGTCCTTAGAAGGAATGTCAATATAAGATATCAAGAGTTGAGATTATGAGACTTATATTGTTAAAGATTTCTTTCTTAGATATTCCTAGTCATAGGATTATTTATTGGGCATTAATAATCCGGATAGACTAG
>JAESVK010049528.1:0-17372 GCA_017140935.1 Hamamelis virginiana | reverse complement strand
ATGACAATCCACTAAGCACAAGGCACCCACAACAACACGGCAACCCAAGAGCCCACAAGGGAACACTCACATGCATGCACCCAAGCAACTTTCCACAAAAAATAAAAATAAAATAAAGAGCCTAAAATGCAACAGCAAACCAACTGTACATCCATGGCAGACCCGTGGATAGGAGAAAGCACCATAGGATGAGCAACACAAGAAGGCTTAGACTCAAACCCAAACACATGGCTGAAAGCACATGGCGAGATGAGCATGCACCATTGTGAACATCCGCGAGCAACTATCAACCCAAAAGAGACCAGCCACCTGCCCATTCACCCACGAATAATGCAAAAGACCCACGTGGAATCCACTCACCACCCTTGTCGTGAACAAATGAACAAAGTGGGCTGCCACAGAGTACGTCCCCTGCCCAAATATCCATAAAGCCACGTGAGAAGCAGCATGCACCAAACATGCGTGCCCCATCAACCAAAGTCTGACAAGCACATCAAGTGCTGCAAAACCCCACAAACCGCTGATTCAAACCGTAGAAAATAAACCACTTACCACCAAACCAGCAACGAAACCCAGCCCAAACATTGAAACAACCATGGTTTGCAAAACCACCAAACAGCACAATGTTGGAGATGAAGCTTAAAAAGAAACAACCAAAAGAATCATCCAAAATATAACATTTGAACCCCGAGATTCTTGAATAAAAAGAACCATTTGCACACCACCAAAGAGAGCATGTGCATGGAAAAAAGCACAGAAAACAAAAGAAGCTTGAACAGAAAAACCACGAAGCCATGCAAAGGAAGCAAGCAACTGTAACGCATAAAAACAGGTGCAGAAAATCCCCACACACTCAAGCAAACCGTGGATACAAGCCGTGTTATTGCAAAACCACATACATGCATAAAGAAATCACCAACCGTGGTTTTGCAAAACCAATAACCAGCACAAGGAAAAGGAAAGATGCGCATGGGTAACATACAAAAACCCCACTAGAAGAAAACACAAACCATGGTTATGAAAACCCACAAACCATCACAAAGGGAAAAGGAACTTGAAACTTCCAAAGGACCAAAAACACTGCACCAAAGATAGCATGAGTACGGCCAAGATTTTAACAAAAACCCAAGAAGACATGCCAAAACTCACACTACACCCAACCGTGGTTTTGAAAAAACCACACAGGAAAAACATGTAAGCGGCCAAGGCAGAAACCGAGGACGAGAGAGAAACCCAAACCAGAAAAACCAAGATAGCACCTAAGGCAAACACCCCGAACAATGCTCAGAACCAGGACCGATTAGCAACAAAGGTTTAGAGCATGGCCAACAATGGGAGAATAAAACCCTCTTTAAGGCCAGCAGATTGTAGCAAAACGCGAGCTACACGCAACATAAGGTCACAACGGACCTAAATCTGCAAATATGGGCAAGCCTCCCTCTGACGGTGCTCCAAAATCTCTAACCCTTGATAGGAACCAGATCCGAAGGAACATGAACAAAGTACTCGAGCTAACAAGATCCAAAAGAACCTACCAAGAACAGCCACCCCCCCAAGGGGGGCAGCACCAGCAAACCCTAGAGCAAACCCTAGGTTGGAACCACTGCTGGTGTTTTTAATACATCATTACCAACAGTAAAAGAGTAATTATTCCTACCTCAATTCCACAGTGCTAGCCAACCCTTTACACGGCTCCACGAGCTTTCCAAATGTAATGTTCAATGCACCCCAATGGAAGTGGTTCTCCAACGAACCTTTCAAACTGGATACAATAAATAATACAAGCAAAAAATCACAAAAAAGTACAAAAGATCTACACTTTCAAAACTAAAGCAACTCGCTTCTCAAAACTGATCACAAAACCATAAAATAACAAAACAAGAGCCTTAAAACTTATAAGACAAATTCCCAATAATGTTTAGACACTTCACGATGAATTTCGTGGCCAAATGTCAAATGGTTCGAAAGATACAAACCAAAGAAGATAGAGTGTACACAAAAGGACAAATCGGGTATTTTTAAAAATATTTCTCTTTCCAAAATTGATCTGACTCCAAAACCACAATATTTAGAAACTAGCCTTCATAAACTTTTCGTACATATAAAATACGCCCAAAACGGAGTCCCTATGAAAAAATTATGAAGAAAATAAGATAAATGAGGGAAATTGAGTTCCTGCCCAAAGAGCAGTCGACTGTTTGGTTCAAACAGTCAACTCTTTGATTCAAACAGTCGACTCTTTGGCTCAAACAGTCGACTGTCTCCCCTATAAATCCGAAGAACTAGGTATTTCAGGTTACAAAACTATTAGCCTTATGGCTTCCACCCATATTTGTTAAATGATTTTGATGATAACAAACATTGTGTTTTGATCTATCATGTGTATTTGAATACATTGTTATATTACACATGATAATATTGTTGTATTACATATGAATATATTGATATATTGCATATGAATATTTTGATGTTCATTCGTGTTTAATGCCAAACCTTTTTGAATGAATGTTTATTGTTTGACAATGTCATATTAGTTACTTGATTAACATTGTCATACTTATTTAATGTTTGTTTGGCTAACCTTATTGATTGATTGACATTATCCTATAGTTCTTGTATATCCATTTTGGTATATGTGTTTATAAAAATATAATAGGATTCAAGTTGTCAATGAAGAAGGCTCAAGCCATCATGAAGATGAAGCTCTTGCACTACATTGAACCTTATGTGGATGTGAATATGTTACATATTTACTTAAAGACTTTGAAGAGCTATTGCATTGATGCAATCCTATCATGAGCCACAACATTATTGAAGTGTAATGATGAAGCCAAGCAAGCCTAGCACAAGCCAAGCTCAAGTGTTGAAGATTTTGCTTTTGTTCTTGTGTGAGTGCTTAGGATTTATATTGTAAATCTCTCTTTAGCATCAACTAGCATTGGCTCAAAAGAACATGCATTAATGACCTCAACCTTGATTTAATTTGGAAAATTATATTTTGATTAAAAGTTGATTCAAACTCATAATGGGCTATATGGATTTAAAGACAAAATGTTTTATACTTATTGTTTTGGCCTAAACATCTTTGGAAAACATTTTAAACTTGCCCAAAAATGTTTTGGAACTTTTAGTCAACTTGTTCAAGTGTTATTAGTTGATTTGGACTTGAGAAATCTCAATTATTAGCTTTGCAACATTTCTAGTCGACTAATCTGGTCATTCTAGTAGACTAAGAATGAAGACAAAAGTTGATTTTGAGAAAATCCTCTCCTAGTCCACTAATCAGCCCTGTCTAGTGGACTAACAGTCTCCTAGTCGACTAACCACCCATGTCCTAGTCGACTAATGATCTCCTAGTAGACTAATCACCCCTGATTAGTAGACTAATGGCAGGTCAGTAGCCTGTTTTGGAAATATAATTTCCTAGTCGACTAACAGACCCTTCCCAGTCGACTAACCGTGCCCAGGAACATTTTCAAAAGTATTTTTAAGCCTTCTAGTCGACTAATCAAGTGTGCCTAGTCGACTAATCGACCCCCTGCTCAATAACAACTAGTTTTTAACACTCCAAACGGCTATATTTTGACCCCCAACGGCCATATTTGTTTTGAAACCTATTTATACTCATTTTATGGGTTTTGAATCAACTAATGATCATATTCAATCATACACAAACTTAGTCTTAATCATTGTTGTGTGATTTAATCACTTTGTTTTTTTTTTTTTTTTTTTGGATAATTAAGAATATATTACCAAAAAACAAGATAATATAATGAGGAGCAAACCAAGAGCTCAACCAAAGGAAAAGCTACAATAAGCCCAAGCCAAAAGGCAGGGAGCAACAACAAAGAGCCAAACAAAACACAAAAAGACCAAGGAAAAACATCAAGACTTTCCCCTAGCATTTTTGAGAGTATGAACCTTCTCTTTAAGCTTCTTTCTAAGGGAATCTCTAGACATAGGAACACAATCAGAGAGATCTTCATCAGCACCATCAAGAATGCTATACTTGTTCTTAGATGTGTTCAATTTGGAAGCATCCAAAGCCTCCTCAGAACTAGTCACCTTGTGCTTTGAAGACGGGATCACTTGCCAAGTGTCAACTCTATCTCTAGTTTCAACACTTTTCTGGGCCTCTTTTTTCCTCCATTCCTGCACAACACTAGCCACCTTAGGAGTGGACTGCGGACACTTTAGAGAGGGGTGTCCAAAAACATTACACTTCTCACAGCGCGGAGGCTTCCACGGAAGCTCAATCCCAATCTCCACAAGCTCATCACTACCAACCTTCAGCTTCAAGAATTTAGGTATGTCTTTACTTGCATCAATCTCAATACACACTCGAGCAAAATTTGCTCTACTACCATTGGCCGTATACGCATCCATAAAGAGAGGGCACCCAAGAATACTGCCCATAAATTCCATACCCTTAGGAGACTGTAAAATAAGAGGGACATTAAGGAATTTAACCCAAACCGGAATTCTAGAAAAACTAGATTTCTTCAACTCCATACCCGGTTGCCATTGTTTAAGGACCATATATCTGCCTGCAATGTAGTATGGGCCCTTAGTCAAAATCCTCTCAAGAGCTTTTAAGTTTTTGGACTTAAAGAGAAAAAAACCAGAATCAAACTTAAGGATTTCAGTGACATCCTCACCCCAAACTCGAGCAGCCCAACTACTTACCAAAGAGTAAGGGAGATTCTTATCAAGTACATACCCTACAACCGATAAATCCCACAGCTTCTGACCTTCAGCAAGAACCACCTCAGGCACTACATAGAAATCATCCAAAATTTGCCCAGAGTCCATTTTTGAAAGTTTAAGCAAATTTGCTTGACTCGCCGGATTATTAGTAAGACTGTTCCAAGGCCGAGACAATGAAGAATGCTGAGAAGCTCCATAATTGTCACGAGCAGAAGAACGAGACTCAAGAGGAGGAAAATCAATACTCGGGCTACCCTGCGAAATCCCACTTCTAATTTTGCCACCTTGCTTATCATCAACAGATTCATCATGATTCACGCAAGGAGAAGGTTGTAAGTCAGAAGCTCTAACGCCATCCACGTAGCTGGAAGAAGATGCTGCATGCACACCGTGGATCTGCTGGCCAAAAGCAAGAGAATTAGCTTGTGGAAGAAGATGCGAATTAGGGATTGAATGAGAAGACAAGTTGCTGACACACACAGGGGCATTAAATGTCTCCTTGGTCCGAGCACCCAAATCATCACCTTTACAAATGGGATTTGACCCAAGCCTTTCCACCGAAGTAACAACATCACCTAACCCTTTAGCCACGTCATCAAACCTAATACCACTCATATCCCTAAGACTAGGCTTAGGGGAGGCCATCTCATGCCCAAGCGCAGAGCCAAGGGACCCACTGGAGAGTATAGAACTTGGGAAACCCGAGGAGGCTTCACTTCCAGCGCTAAGATGGGACGAATTCCCTTGCAAGCCAAAACCGTCAGTTACTTCAACTGAACCAGGAGAGGAATGTCGCATGGAAGGTGGAGGCTGGGTCCAAGCTTCAGTAAGGCACGAACTGACCTTCCCCTCGATTTCCGCACACGTCAGCGACCCATGCACGACACCTACATCGCAGCTGGAAGCAGGAGAAAAAAAGTCTGCAGTTGAAAAGGTGACAGCACTGATGGATCCCACTTCTGACATAGGCATGCTACCCTGCAACGCACCCAAGAAGCATCCACTGGACTCGTCGTCCCCATCCTTAGAACATGCAGGCAAAACTGCGTCTTCATGAGTATGAGCTGGGACTAAAACCTCACTAACCCCCAAGTCATCAACGCCACCAGCATCTGACCCCTCATTACTGTCACTCAGAATACATTTAGGGCAGTCTTCATTGGTGGCACAGGAGCAATCACTTTCACTTCCATCATCACAGGAAATAACACCTTCACAACCAGGTGTAACAACCCCAGATTCAGATGGGCTAGAACTACATGCAAGAGCATGAACATTCACCGGATTCAAAAAAGAGGATAAAATAGAGTTTAGCTCAGCACACCCTGTCAACCCTTTACCTTCTCTTGCTAAGAGATCTTCAAGCCCCTTTTTAACGATAATACATGACTTTAAGTCAACACGTTCACGAATCTGGCTTCTAAGAGCAAGAGCAGTATCCTCTAAGCTCCAGTTGTTGATTTTCATAAGCTTAAGCACCAGCTTCACCTCATCCGAATCATTCGAACTAGCACCTACCGGCAAACCCACATTGTCTTCAACATAAACCTTATCATGAAAAGCTTTGAGGGACATCTTGGTACCTCTCTGCATGGAGAAAAACCAGAGAAGCAACAAAGAAAAGAAACAAAAGAAAACAAGGAAAACAAAGAAAACAAACAAAAACACAGAGCTTGAAACAACAAACCCAGAAGAACAGCCCTAAAAGGTAGAACCAAACCCACAGATAACAAGACCCAAGAGCAGCCACAGAGAACCCCCACTCCCGAGAGCTTCTCTCTCTAACCCATCTCTTTGGGTTATTGGCTCAATTTAATCACTTTGAATCATCATTCTCTCTTGAGCCATTGAATAGTTCTTAATCTTTGAGAGATATTAGTGAGAGCTTCATTTTTGTACATCTTCTACTCATTAAGGAGTGTTCTTTATTGTACTCAATCTTCATTTTGTAATCTTGAGAGTTGTAAGGGTTGTGTGAAACCCTTGTAGGTGAGAATCTACCACCTAGAAAGTAGATTGTGGGTGGGTGTCTTCCACCTTTGAAAGAAGGCAACTTGTAAAGGTTTTCTCCACCTTGAAGGAGTGATCCATAGTGGATTGTGGAATCCTCAAGACGGGGCTCTTGAGGCATGGACGTAGGCGGAGACCGAACCACGTTAATTCTTGTGTTTGAATCTCTCGAACTCTTCTCTTGCATTTCTTTTTTTTTTTTTTTTTTTTTTTGGATAATTAAGAATTTATTGATCCAAAAAAGGGCAAAGCCCAAAAAACAAAGAAAGAAATTCTCTTGCATTTCAATTCATATACTTGCTATATTAATTGTTATTCAATTCATATACTTATTGTATCAATTGTTTTATTGTGATTCAAACATTGTCTTCCGCTGAATTTAATTGAACCATAATTTTTATTTAGTAATTTTTTTTAAAAGTTTGCATAACCTCTATTCACCCCCCTCTAGAGGTATATACTTGGGCCAACAAAAACATCCCCAAAAACTTAGGATAAATCCACACAACTCATGAAACCAATAATACAAGCTTTCATCCCAACCTATAGTCAGTTAGAGAGAGAAGCTCTCGGGCCACCCCCCCTTGGGGGGTGGGTGTTCTTGGGTGTTCTTGGTTGTTCTTGGTTGATTCTTTTGGATCTTGTTAGCTCATGGACTTTGCTCATGTTCATTCGGATCTGGTTCCTCTCTAGAGTTAGAGATTTTGGAGCACCATCAGAGGGAGACTTGCTCATTTTTGCAGATTTAGGTCCGCTGTGGCCATTTGTTGCGTGTAGCTCGCGATTGCTACAATCTGCTGGTCTTAAAGAGAGTTTCATTCTCCCATTGTTGGCCATGATCTTTGCCTCTGTGACTAATCGGTCCTGGTTATGAGCATGGATCGGGGTGTTTACTTTTGATGCTTGCTTGGATTTTCTGTGTGTTATGGTGCTTTTTGCACTTGGTCTGTTTCGGTGGTTAGTGGTTTTCAAAACCACGGTTGGTTCAGTGTTAGCGGTTTTGCTGCAAACCTCTCTTTTTTGTGGTGGATCCTCCTTGGAACCACGTGAGTTTCAGCTGTTGTAGGTCATTGTTATTTTTTTGCGTTGAAGCTGCTGGGTTCTTCTGCATGGTTTCATGGTTTGCTGTTCAAGCATCCTTTGTTTTTCATGTATTTATTTGTGCACATGCTCTTGGTGGCGTGCAAATGTTTCCTTTTATTCTTGTTCATCGGGGTTAAATGTTATAGTTTGGAGGTTTCTTTTGAAGCTTCATATCCAGCTTTGTGCTAGTAAGTGGTTTTCATAACCACGGTTTGCCTCTTTGTGTGTGGGCTGATTTTCGTTGTTGGTTGGGTGGTTTGTGGTTTTCTTAAACCACGGTTTGTTATTCGTGGTTTTCTTGCCTGATTCGGATTTGCAGGTTCATCATGTTAGCAACATGGGTTGAGCAGGTTGTGCGTGGTTGCTAGTAAAGTGGGAGGGCCATTCATTGCCACGTGGCGCTTCTGGAGCTTGGGTATTGTTAAAATAATTGTTAGTGGGTGGCATTCGCAGCTTGGAGATGGCGTGTGGGGAAGATTCGTTCTCATTTATTTCTCTTTTTTAATGGCGCATTAATTGCTTGGCATTTGTTTCCCGTCAAGCTTGCAATCTGACGCTAGTGTGTATGGGAGGCTTTGGATTCCTTTTTGACATGTGGCGTGATAGCTTGAAAGCTTTAATTGCATTAAATGCATTAAAAGCTTTTTTTACACGTGAAAGCTTGTAAGCTTTTTTTACACGCTAGTGTGAATGGGAGACTTTGGGTGGCTTGTCTTTTAGCTTATTGTTTATTGGTGTGATTGCTTTAATGCATTAATTGCATTAGTACTTTAATGTATTAATTGCAAATGATGCATTTGTTGTCACCTTCATGAGAAGCTGCTAGAAAAGTGGGAGGGCCATTTCATTGCCACATGGCGCACTTGAGCTTGGGTCTTGTTTAAATATTTGTTAGTGGCGCAAGTGCTTTAAATTGTGTGTGGGTGGTCTACTTTTGCTGTCAAGTCTCAGACTTGCTTTCTTCGTGTTTGGGGCTGCTGGTCATGGGCCTTGAAGTTGGATCTCTTGTAGATTAATTGCATGGGCAGGTGACTAGTGGGCCATCATCACTTCATGGATCTCGGTGTGGGTGGGTTTTGAAGCATGGTGCGTTTGGTGATTGCTGGTGATTGCGGGAGAGGCTTTATATCCTTTTGGATTGGTTTTTATTTTTATTGGCGCATTTATTGGTAAACGCATTTATTGCATTAAGAGCATGTGGGGTCTTTGGTGCGCATGGGGTGGTCTTTGGTGGCGAGAATGATTCAAATGCATTAAATGCATTTATCTATTTTGGTTTATCATTGCCACGTGGCATTACAAGAGCTAAGCTTGGTTCTCACGCATCTATCTTTTCCAGCCAGCTTGTATGTTGTTGCTTCTTGGTGTAAGCTTGCATTAATGATGCCTTGGGCGGAGATCCCAATACTGCAACCTTCTGCATAAGCCACTTTGGTTTCCCATTGTCATGTCTTTGCACATGGGGTTTTAGCTCCCTTTGGGGTTTGGGCCAGGCTCTTCTTTGATGCCTTGTGGAGTGTTTTTATTCTCGCTTGTAACTGGAAAGTGGAGGCCGAGATCATTGTCACGTGGTATTGCATTTATTGCAAATATTTGTTGAGTCCTTGTGGGGCTATTGGTGATGTGGGTGCTTCTGCTTGAGTGGGGTCCTCGGTGGGTACTTATTATGCAAGTCAGATTTTTTATCTCTTGTGCATTATGGTGGGGCCGCACCTCATGTTGATTCCCTTGTGATTGTCTCGTTACTGTAATGAGCTTGTGCTAATGGCTCATGTGTGTCCATGTTTGTCATGGTTTGATGGATGATGGCCATAGCTTCTCGCTTGGTGTTGAACCCGGTTCGTTTATTGAAGGTGATAGGCTCGGGCTTGTGGATGAGGGTTGTGTGCATGGTGGTTGTCCACATGGTGGTCTTTGTGTGCATGCTGGTCCTCTTGTGCATCGGATTATGCGCCTCTGATTCTCCTTACTATCGTGCGCATGGTCTTTAGCTATGCTGGTTTGGGTCGTATGCCTTTTGATGGGGTTCTTTATTTTTATTCAGTTGGGCTTTGGGCTTGCTCCAGACGGCTTTGTTGGTCGTGTTGACCGTTTAATCGACTATGTTCAATTTTAATGCTAAATTATATTGTTGGTTGATGTGTTTACAGGTCTAGGTTAGACTTTTTAAATGCAAATATGGAAGGTTGTTCTTCCATAGTATTTGTATTTGGTTTTACTTCCCCTAGCCTCTTGGGTTGTAAGAGGTTTCTTTTATAGGTTAGGGAGGTTGGTTGGCCTATTGGGCTTTTAAGCTTCGGCTTGTCGCCAGGATGGCATTTGCGCTGTAATTCTTTTTTTGGTATATATATTTCTTAATTATCCAAAAAAAAAAAAAAAAAAATAATACAAGCTTTAAAGACACTAGATTCACAACAAAAACACAAAATAAGGAATCAAATCCAAGGATCCACCAAGAACCCAAACTAAAAACCCATAAAAACCCATTTAACTCATATACAAGCATCCATAGCTTCAAAACTCCTCTAAATCATCTACCAAACTATACATCCACCCACAAATCCACCTTCAAAACACCAAATACACAACCTAGCATCCAAACCCAACTCCGAGCTTACTCAAATCTGAAAATAACTTATTATCCAAAAAAAAAATCTGAAAATAACTCATATACAAGTAAGGAAAGTGAAACGAAAGATAGCGAGAACTTACCTTCACGATAATGCACGAACTCCGGCAGCTCCCTTTGTGGATGTGGATGATAAGGTGATATGGAAAGAATCTAATAATGGTCTTTTCTCTATCTCTTCAGCTTGGAATAAAATTAGAGGTCGCCTCCTTGAAGAGGACTGGTTCAGTTGTGTATGGTTCTCCCAGGCCATTAAAAGACATAGCTTCATTCTTTGGCTGAGTATTAAAAACAGACTCTCTACTCTGGATAAATTGTTGCAATGGGGCATAGTTACTGATGCATCTTGTGTTTTTTGTAGGAGAGACACTGAAACTAGAAATCATTTATTCTTCCAATGTAGTGTCACAGCAAAGATCTGGCAAGCAATTCTTCTCCTATGCAATGTCAAGAGGACTCCTAGAGTGTGGGCAAATGAGCTATATTGGGCAGTCTCTTCTTCTAAGAGGAGAAAGTTTCCTGAAACGGTAAAGAAGCTGGGTTGGGCGGCCACTATCTATCATATTTGGAGAGAGAGAAACCAGAGAGTGCATGAAAATTCTTATTCTCCTCCTACTTCTATCATTCATAGTATAAAATTTGATGTTAAATGTAGGTTGTTGAGCTTTAAGAATGTTGAGGATAACCCGAGAAATCGTGAGTGTTGCATCAACTAGGGTGTTTCTACCGATATCCTTAGTAGGGGGTTGTCTTTGTAATCTGATTTGTCGCTTGTGCCTGGGTTGTGGGCATTTGTGGTTTTGGTTTGCTGGTTGTGTTGGTTTGCTGTTGCCCGGGCTGTGGGCTGTTTTGTTTGTTTTTCCTGGTTGTCCTGTGTGTTTCTGTTGGCTTCTTTGGTCTGTTTTAGGCAGGTTGTATTGGCTTTTGTCCCTTTTTTAGGGAAGGTGCTGTCAGTTTTTCCGTAGGTTTTTGTGGCCTCGGATTATTTGTTTGTTCTTTGGGCTTTGCCCTTTTGGATTAATAAATTCTTAATTATCCAAAAAAAAAAAAAATGCACGAACTCCGGCAACTAACTCCGGCAAGCTCCGATGACCTCCCTCTCTTTTTTCTCCTCTTTCTCCCGCCGTCTCTCTCTCTCGGCCTCTCCATCTCTCTGCCGAAGTGAAGAAGTAAGGAAGAATGGGTTTTTAATCCTTTTATATGCCTAATGGCAAACCTGTAATTATTTCAAATTATATATATATATATATATAATATGATTATAAAAATATAGGTTATCACAGATTACATCCTTAAGGTTAAGGCTGTACAAGATACTATCAAACCCTAACAACTCAAGCATAAGACAGTTATGGTGTCTCAGGTTTAAGGATTATCAAATTAATGGACGTAACATAAGAATATTCTTGTAGATCATGTTCAGTGTACATATTCTCTAACATGCACCCACAGATTAATTATAGTGTCACTACCGATAGGAAAGACTACCTATCCTCCCATTGGAGCTAGTTTAAATCTGTGCTACTTTTAATAGTTTATAAACGTCCACTTTAATAAACCTAGGAACATTAACTTTTTTAGAATAAATATGTATAAGAAATATAAGTCTCTATATCTCAACAACTTGAGATACATATTTCTCTAATCATTTATTCATGGACCTTATCATATATATATATTTAAAGATACACGACAAGTTGTACCTTCAAATTAATATAATATGAAATTGATATGCCCTTTAGGATTGGTTTTAGGGCATACCTCTAACAGTACTTTGGTATCGATCTTTGACATTAGGAATTGCTTGACTAATGTTTTTCACTGAAAGACCACACAAGTTTATAACTGCTCATTACTGTTTTATAAATGTTATGGAAACTCCATTTATTTAAAATATTTCATGTATCACTGTATTGTTGTTACTAGTAGAGGTTACCTTATTCCTACTGAGCAAGTTGAGGCTCACCCTTACTTTTTATGCAGCAGATTACAATTGGCTTGGGGATTGCATACTTGGCTTGGAACAAGCCTCTGTTCGAGGGTTATTGGATAGCTACATGGTAGATTCTGTATTAGTATTTTCATGTTCTTGAGACATGTGTTAATTATATTTTCTTGATTAATGAGATTTGTCATTGTTTGTGGCACAGACTACTTGCCAGGGATATATATATATTTCTTGGCTTTCGTGAGGATATATGAATGATCAGAACATGTTGAATCTCTATCTTGACACGTGTTGACCTATCTGGAAGGGTCGGTACGGATGTTAGGTTGGGCGTTACAAATCAGGTATGGTTATAAGTCAAAACCCCTATCTCAACATTTTGTTATATGTTCTACAAAGTATAATCTTAATAAGATGAACCCGATGAAACTCTTTCACAGTTCACCTATCACTCTGACCAGAGATTCAAACTGAGAATTATCTTTGTGAACTAATCCTGACATTCTCTCTCATCAAAGTGAGAGTGATGATTCCTTATTGCACACTCATCTATCTTCATGCATAACTTATTAGTGCCAATGGGTATTGATTACATCCCGATGGTTAAGGATGTATATAATACTATCAAACCCTAATAATCTATGCACAAGACAACCATGGTGTCTCAGATCTAAGGACTACCAAATAAATGGACGTAACAAAAGAATATTCCTTTGACTTAACCTCGATAGGAATATTCTTGCATATCATGTTTAGTGTACATATTCTCTAATATGCATCCACAGATTAACTATAGTGTCACTACACAGATAGGAAAGACTACCTATCCTCCCATTGGAGTTAGTTTAAATCTGTGCTACTCTTAGTGGTTTATAAATGTCCACTTTAATAAACCTATAAGTAGGAACTCTTTAGAATAAATATCAGTATTCCTATCTCAACAACTTGAGATGTATATTTCTCTTATCATTTATTCAAGGACTTTATCATATATGTTTAAACATATAAGATAAGTTATACCTTCTAATTAATATAATATGAAATTTATAAGATTTTGATTTTAAAAAAAAAAAAAAAAATCTTCAATTTTATTTTGATTTTGTTGTCTAATATTTTTGCTCTTCATCTTACTATTTTTTATTTTGATTTTGATTTTGATTTGTGTTATTTGATTTTTTTTTCTTTCTTTTTATTTGTTGATAATTTTTGTCCAAAATCAACTTTCTCTCAAAGACTTTTAAATGAAAGTTGACTATTCATTTGTTATTAAAGGCATGCATTTTTGTCATTCTATATTTCCAAGGACTTTGTGGTATTAATTTTTTTTTTCTTGGAGTTTTGAGTATAAATATTTGAAATGAAGAACTTATGGGTAAAGAACCATAAAATTAAATTTTGAAAGGGGAAAATCTAAAATTAACAATAAATATGTATATAAGAAAATTCAAACCCGGCCTTGAGCCATGTTACTCCAATCCTAATTACGTTACTCCTATCCTAACAATGAAGTTTTAGACCAAATTATGTCAACTTTGAATAATAAAGTCTTTGCTTTCATATATCTTTACTATGTATGAAAACAAAAATTCTATTGTATTGTAAAGGCAAATGACTCAAATAATTAAAGTAAGTTTTATTTATTATCAATTTACCTTTCAAGAATTCTTTTTTTTTTTTTTTTTTTGGATAATTAAGAAATATATTACCAAAAAAGAATTACAGCTCAAATGCCATCCTGGCGACAAGCCGAAGCTTAAAAGCCTAAAAGGCCAACCCAACACCCTAACCTACAAAAGAAACCTCTTACAACCCAAGAGGATAGGGGAAAGGAAAAAACAAAAACTAAGGACGGTCAACACCTTTCCTTCTAGCATTTTTAAAGTTTTTCAACTTATCCTGAAGTCTCAGCCTAGTAGAATTAGGAGGATCATTAATAGAGTCACAATCCAAAGGGGGATCAGTATCTATGTCAGAGGAAAGCACCTCAAACATATTCTGAATAGGTTGTCTACTCAGGATAAGCTTTTGAGATGGGGAATTATTACTTCTATAATCAGCGCTTGATGAGCTGAAGAACTATGGAGGTTTCTAGAGAGAGGTGTACCTTTCAAGAATTCTATTCTACCTCTTTTTCTAACCTCCTTTTTCTCCTTCCCTGACTTGTCTGTTTAGTGTAGGACATGAATATCATGAATTCTATTCTACCTCTTAAAAATTAGATTTTATTGATTTGAGTACATATGTTATTCCCATAAAATCTAATTTTTAAGGGATATGAATTCTTATAATGCTTTATAGAATTCATATTACTATATTAGTATTTTAAAGTATGTACTTTATAAAGAAGGTTAAGAATAAATTTGACGACTTTATTGCTCCCACTAATCCTTTTGAAAATAGGGTATATTATGTTTTAAACCTTTTAATAACATAAAATCCCTTCGTTGTTTTTTTTACTAAGGCATGGTTCTTAACCATTGTGAAAACATTGTTTTCTAAAAACTCTTTATTTAAGAAAACATATTTTAAAGTTTATTTGAAATATCTCATAATTCAAATAATCTTCAAACTTAAATGTTTGACATATTTAAGGTTTATTTTTGATATGATTTATTCAAACTAAAATATAAAGTTTTTATATCCCTAATTAACCAAAAAAAAAAAAAAAAATAACAACTCCAAGAATCCTTTTTTTTTTTAAATAATGTAGAGAGAGAAGCTCTGGCGATAAGTCCCCCCCCTTGGGGGGGTGGGTGGGTTTGATAGCTTTTGATCTTCATGTTCTGGTTCTGTTGAGAGAGTGGCTGCGTATGACTCGTTTTGTTCTACCATCTAGGCCGTGCATCTGTATTTTGTTGCAGTTTTATATGGAGTTTTATCTGGGTTTTCAGATCTGGTTTCAGATCTAAGTTCGTAAGGTCGTGTTTTCAGATCTGAGATCGTGGATTCGTGGGTTCTTCTCCCTTTTTGTGCGTTCGAGTAGCTGCAGTTGCTACAGTTCTTTTATGTGTGTGGGGTTTCTCAGGACTGGTCTCAGATTTGGTCCTCCCTGTCCGTGCAGCAGCTGATCCTTGAACTCTTATTTTATTTTTTAGCTGCTCTTCTCGTGTTATGGCTGTTTCCAGTTTGCCTTTAACATTCTGGAGTGGGTTTTATGGCTTTTGTTAGTGGTTTTGGTTTTCCTTTCCGCTTACTACAATTCTGGGTTTGTTCAGAGTTGATGCAAATATTATCTTCTGATTTCTAGTTTTGCTAAGCAACCCTCGGGTTGTCTAGGGGTTTATGGCTGATTTCTCTCGGTGCTTCCTCTTATTTGCATGGTAAGCTTTTAGCTTATGATGTGCAGGTTAAGCACATGGTTTTTTCGAGTCTGGGTTTCCTCTTTCTGGTGTGCATGTGCTTGAACCATAAGGATCCATTGTTTTTTATTGGTGCTGGCTAGTATGTGGTTTGTGGTTTTTCAAAACCACGGTTTGGCAGTGGTAACGCATTAATTGCTTGATGTTTGTCTGCTAGATTCGTGTTGGGAGCCTCGGTTTGAGTCTTGGTAGCTTGCTTGGAGTGGGCAATGCATTTAATGCATGTCACAAGTCATTTCACGTGGGTGGCTTGGTTGAACCGTATTTTATTTTATTTCTATTGAGTCCGAATCTCACATGCTTTTTAGTGTTGTCCATGTGGTGGTTAGTGTTGTCCATGTGATGGTTAGTGGTGGGGCCATGGGTTATTATTTTGGTTATTTTTTCTATTGTGACCAAATATTATTGGTTAATATTTCTAATGAGAGCCTCGGTATGGGTCTTGGATGCTTGCTTGGAGTTGGTAATGCATTTAATGCATGTCTCTTGTCACTTCACGTGGGGCTGTTGGTGTAGTGTTGGCTTAGGTGATGTAGTGGGTGGAGAGGGTTGTTTTTATTTTTAAATCAATTGTGACCGTATCTCTTATGCTTGTTAGTGATTTCCGTGTGTTGGATAGTGGTGGGTCCAAGGTTTTAATTTAATTGGTTTTTGCTCCTTCCCTTGTTGGTTTGGATTTTGTTGTGACCTTGCCCGAGAGTTAGTGGGTGATGACTGTAGCTCCTCTCAATGTGTTAATGTCATTCCCATGGATTGGTTCATTGTTTTTCTTCTATTTCCCTTGTGCTTTTTCATTTGCTCTATTCTTTGTGGGGTTGAAGGTACATGTGGGGGTCCTTTGGACCCGTGAGCTCTTATTGGGCTTGGGTTGTTTCGGGTTGTGATGTGGATTTTGTTTCCATGTGTGG
Organism: Hamamelis virginiana; assembly: GCA_017140935.1. Lineage (NCBI taxonomy): Eukaryota > Viridiplantae > Streptophyta > Magnoliopsida > Saxifragales > Hamamelidaceae > Hamamelis > Hamamelis virginiana. Next base: position 728 of record JAESVK010049528.1, on the reverse strand, counting down.
CTATCCTTGAGTGGTTTTGCTCCCTGCAGTTATTGGCTCGTGCTATATTCTCTCTTTGCGTTCCGTGGTTCTCATGCACCATCGGTGGGAGTCTTGCTCGTTTTTTGCAGACATAGGTCTTCTGGGACCATCTTTGTTGCGAGTAGCACGCGGTATGCTACAGTTCTGCCGTTTTTAAAGAGGGTGCTCTCTCCCAATGTTGGCTTGCTAGGTTCCTTGGTTTCCTTGGATGGTGTTGCGCTGGCTTCAGCTGCTGGAGAGTAGATCTATGGTTGGGATGCGCCTTACATCGTGTTATGGTACAACCTAGTTTGGTTGCTTGGCTGCTTTTCTTGTTTGGATCAGTCAGCTGTTTCTTTTGGTTACAGTTTTGTTTTGTGCTGTGGCTGTCGCTTAGTCTGCAAGGCTTGTTGGTCTGATTATGAGTTATCTTTCTGGTTTTGCATTCTATGGGGTTTATCTCATTTTATTGCTTGAAGCTTGGTTCATGGTTTTGGTCAAGTGCTTCATTCGGTGCAGTTGATGTCATTAAGGCATGGTGGACAGAGGTGCTGTGGTACTCTTGGTTTTTTTTGCATCTTGTTGGCTTCTTGATTTATGGAATATTCTATTGCGAAGCTCAGAAGTTGCATTTTGATGCGAGTGTTAGGCTCGGGCTAGTGGATGCGGGTCGAGCGCATGGGTGTTGTCCACATGGTGGTCTTTGTGTGCTTTTTTTTTTTTTTTTT